>JAZHRN010000150.1:0-22040 GCA_036435485.1 Saposhnikovia divaricata
AAAACACTGGTGGGGTGATTTTAGGGTGTGTAACTATAACTTTAGGGTGTACCCATATTAGATTCCTAAAAAATGTTTTCTGAAAAATTTTAAGGCTTTATGTTAAAATGTATTGTGGATCTAAGATATAGCTAGAGTGATAAGGTAAGCGTTTTTCTTTTTCATTCTAGCTCAGTTAGAACATATAAGTTTAGTTATTAAAAAAAGAATTATAATTTTCGTAAATTTATAACTTTTATTTCTAGATAAATGATTTATTGATGATTAAGTACATAAATGCATAAATAACCTAGGAATTTGATTAAATTAATAAATGACATATAAAATCTTATTCCAATTATCGAATAAACACAAAAAGAAATCAGGACCTAAGAATTAATTAACATTTTCTTTACAGAAACTTTTTAAAATGTTTAATAAGAGACATAAATAAATTATACTATGTAAATATTTTTTTTATTTGAAAATAATATGTAATTTTATAATAAAAATATTATATATGTACTAGAAAAATATATTATATTTTATAATTCACAAAAAATATATCGTACGTGTTCTACAAAGTACATGATAAGAACGAATATATGTCATATCCTTGTATCTAAGTGATCTTAAATTTCGTCCATGTTCCATCAAAACGATAAGCATAATTAGATCTTAGATAGAACATTAGAACCATAAGATTCACTATTATAAATGTATTTGATTGCTATCAGAATTAGTTTAAAACTTGTGGGATGCACAAATTTTTTTTCATATTATATGATTTTTTCAATAATGTGAATGAATATTTTATGATATGAATTTTGTAAGTTAAATTTTTAAATAATATAATTTGATAATAATTATATATATACACATATATATAATAAGGTAATCATTTAATTATTAGTATTTATAATATTATTACTTTATTTCATTAATAAGAACGACAATATTTTTGAAAAGATGAGGTTTTAGTTAGAAAAGTTATAGCTGAAAAAGATAATTGGTTAATTATTTAGGAGAAATATTGGGAATGGTGTAATATTTTAAGTAAAAATTGTGTTGTGTGGATAATTAAGTAAAAAATCAAGTTTGAAAATGAGATATTTTAGTTAAAATATATAAAAAAATGCATCACCTTTTAGCTGTAAAAGGTAATTAGTTAGTTAGTTATCAGT
This sequence comes from Saposhnikovia divaricata, assembly GCA_036435485.1. Classification (NCBI taxonomy): domain Eukaryota; kingdom Viridiplantae; phylum Streptophyta; class Magnoliopsida; order Apiales; family Apiaceae; genus Saposhnikovia; species Saposhnikovia divaricata. The sequence goes on from JAZHRN010000150.1 coordinate 1,164, forward strand.
AATTATAAAACTATTAGTTTATTTTATTAATTAGAACAATCATATTTTTGGAAAAAAACAATTTTAGTTAGAAAGGTTAATAGTTGAAAAAGGTAATAATCGATTAGTTATTATTTAGAAGAATTGTTGTAAAGAGCTGCGTGTAATATTTTGAGAAAAGATTATGTTTTGTTTTTTTATAATTAAGTAAAATAGTTAAAAGTTTGAAAATTAGATATTTTAGTTTGAAAAGATATTACATTGTAGCTGTAAAAAGTAATCAGTTAATTATTAGTAATTATAATATTATTAGTTTATTTCATTAATTAGAACGACCATTTTTCTGAAAAAGAAGAAATTTTAGCTAAAAAATTTAGAAAAGTTATTACTGAAAAAGGTAATTAGTTATTATTTAGATGAATTATTGGGAGTGTGATATTTTTAGAAAAGATTGTATTTTATTCTTTTAATGTTTCGATTTTTATATAATAATATAATATATAATAATATAGATTTGATACTACAAGTTTCAACTTAAAATCAAAAATTATTTTAATCTTATGAGCTTAATCTAAAAACATGGGCTCTCAGCGAGTGCAATGGAGAAGACGTATACACACGCGAATCATTAAAATTAAAAGCAAAAAGCAATCAACAACAGCGAATTTGAGGTGACAAAAAGTGATAGCAGCAAAAAACCAATTACCAAAAGCAGAATTAAAGAGAACAATAATTAAAGGAGTGAAGGTGATGCAAGAAAGAGCAGGCACACGTACACGTCGTTCTAAAAATCTCCTATTTATCCGATTAATTCTCTCTTTAATCAATCGATTAGATTTTTAAAATTTGATTAATTTTCTAAATTTATTTAAAATAATATGTTTAATTGTAAATTAGAGTAATATATTAATACTTATTATAATATTTGATTATTACTCCGATTAATCCTTCCAATTAATCCCCGATTATCCGATTAATCTGAAATCGGTACTTCAATCGATTTATACCGATTACAGTTTTTTACAACCATGCACGTACATCATATGGATCACAATAATATTTTCTCTATAAAATAAATAAGAACAGTTGTTAGACCATAAGATAAATAAGTGTAAAACGTTGAATTTAGCATAAAAAATTATTTTATATTTTAATATTTAAACTAAAAAGTGTATTTATATTGAAATATGAAAAAGTGTATGTCAATGAATTAAATCATACTCTCTTCGTCCCATCCATTTTTTTACAATTTTTTTCACTGTTTGGCACGCATTTTAAAATAAGTATAGTTCCATAACTTATTTTTAAAATTTTCTATTTTTGTATAAAAATTTAACATACCTATGGTATAAAAAAAAAAAAGAAATTTTGAAAAATAAGTTATGGAAATATCCTTAAAATGCGTGTTACGTCCCCGTCCCTCAATGATAACAATTGGCTGGGACTTGGGAGTATAGAATTTGTTTTTCTACATTGAATTGGATTATCAATGTAGGTGTTTCAGTGAATAGGATTAATGTAAAATTCGTAATTATATTTCCTATTGATTCTTAGTGTTTCCATTTCGATATAATTGTTAAATTATCACTAAATTAAAGATAATTTATGACTTTTGTGTGAGCTGTAAAATCATCCAAATTTAATTTCTAAATAGAGACCAAATAGTAAAAATGAACTTTTATTAATATTAATAAAAAAATAAATAAAATTCAATTGTATCATTTTTTAATTATATCATTTGCATATTATAATTTTTTTTTAATTCAATTGTAATACAATCTTTTTTAATTATATCCTTTTTAGAGCATAATTTTCTTTTTGATATGATATGCCCTTTTTTAATTATATCCTTTTTAGACTATAATTTTCTTTTTGGTATGATATAATCTTGATCGTCTATTTTTAAAAATATTATATTCGACGTTTGAGTTTATTTTGATAGTAAAATGACCAAATTTATGGATAAGATCCCTCTTATGCTTATTGTATATAAGGATATAATTATATTTACCTAATAAAAAGTGTATTTAAATAATTTAAATCAAATATTAGGAAATTTCTTAAACTAAATATAATTATTAATGTGAAAATTCGTACCTTTGTTTTCTTTTCAATTTCATAGTTGGATAATAATTGTTAAATTATCATTAAATTAAAAATTATTTTGTAAGTATCCCATGAACTGTGAAATCGATCCAAATAAATTTTAGAAGAAAAAAAAAATCATGAATTAATATAGGATTTCTTTTCAAAAATACCCAAAGTTGCAGAATTTTTTTAAAAAATACGGTTCAACCGCATGTGCAACCCAAATGCTTGCCAAGCTACTTGCAACTGCTGTCCAACCACATATACAAATTTTACCATATTTTTGCAAAAAAAAAAAAAAAAATTAATACAATATTTTTGATAATTTCCCATTATTATAATTATAAATATTTAAAAACGAAATCCGTGCTATAAATTGATTAAACAATATCTAAAATTGATATTAATTTTAAATTTTAATATGAAATAAAGTTCCCCTTACCCTAATGTCAAAATAACTTCTTCTTCACTTATAAATATTAGGTTATAAGCTACGGAACAAAATTTAATGGAAATTAAAGTTTCTAACAAAGTTAACAAAATGTAAACCTAATTACTATGTTAAGAACTTTAGTTATTCTTTCTAATTAGGGTAGCTAGTTCCACCTTACTAGTTACAATAACTAGTGTACATTAGCGAAGAAGAACAGAGCCTAACATTCGAAAATTTTATTTGGTCGACAAAAGCTCGATTGATCTGCATTTGACTAGTTCCGAAGCTCAAGTTGAGATTATCTAATAGGTTCCCGGTTAGTGGCAAACGTATGCCAGGGACGTGTTATATAACATACGGCTTTTCAGCTGTTGGATCAATCATCCAACGGTTGTGATTTTAAAAAAAAATTGCACCATACCGCAGAAAATTTCTGCGGTACGGAGAAATTACCAAATTGCCCCCTGTTTTCACACCAAAAATCTACTGTTCACCGTACTACAGAAAGTTTCTGCGGTACGTGAACAGTAGGGACATTTTGGTAATTTGTCCGTACCGCAGAAACTTTCTGCGATACGATGCAAATTTTTTTTTAAAATCAGAGCCGTTGGATCATTTGATCCAACAGCTCTGAAACAGTATGCTGATTAAACCGTTTGTGGCAAACGGTTGCCACGGACCGGCCCCCTATCTAATAATAACATATTTTGAATATGACAATTTTGACTTCAGTATTAATTATACTAGCATATAGCCTGTGCAAAGCATGGGTTACTTTTAAATACATTTAAAATTATATGATTAAATAAAATAGAGTATAATAATTTATTATGGATATAATTTAACTTTGTAATTAATTAATAAAATTATTAGTAATAATAATAGTTATTTAATAAATGATATGTATTGATTAGAACTAATAATATAAAATTTTAATGTAAATTTATTGTTGACGGAATTCGAACCTTTGATCTTTAGAAGAGGGATTTAAGTATAGAATATTCTTTATTATTAGATCTAACGGCTATTATCTATTTACTAAATATCTAACGGTCACTATTCTTTTAGATGGTTGAACCAAACAACCAAATTATACCCCTGTTTGCTTATTATATAATAGTATAAATACAATTTATTTTGATTTTAAATGTATATATGATAAGTAACTAATCAAAAGTATATACTATATTGTAATAATTGATCAAAACATTAAAAAAAATTAACGGTTTTTGGTATTTCGTATTTTTACTTAATTATCCCTATTTATATATTAACATGTTTTCAGCTCAGTACCTTTACTTATATCTATGTATACTACTATATTAAAACCAAAATATTGAAAAATAAAAAAAATTATTAAATATCAAACTAATTTTCTTTTTAGCTAAAACATATTACCTCTAAAATACCTAATATTATTTTGTTAAATGTTTTACCTAATATTAGCAAGGTATTGTAATGGATAAGTTAAATTAATTAGGTATTGGTAATTGTAATAGTATAGATAAAGAAGTTAAAATAATAATGATACTCGTATGGTTTTAATGATCACAAACAGCAAGCTAAAAGGCTTGTGCTTAGATATAAAACAGCGTGCTATTTCTGCATGCACTAACTTGGTTTTGCAGGATACTTCAGCTTACTGATTGTCAAATCAGTATCTTAAAACAGCAAGCCAAAGTCAGAATTCTGTTACAGTTTGGCAAACCATTTGCGCAGAGACAGATCACAAACAACATGTCATTTGTCAACAGTCCAGAATTTTCAGAAGTGCGGAAATCAAGGAATTTTTATTGGAATGGACTTCTAATCAATTGTAAGGATTGTTTAAATAAGGAATTCGAATATTTTATATATCTGATCTTAATTTAAACATATTTTTTCATTCAAATTTGATTGCTTAAATTATAGGAGTTTTTTTATCTAAAACTCTTCTTTACTTATTCAAAACTCTCCTATACGTACTTTTTACTTATATTTCTTTGAAGAACAGGTCTTACACGTTCTATCTATTCTTCTTCTTCATTCAAACGTTAACATTAACGTTGTAAACAAATCTAACAATTTTAAACGTTGGATTAGATCCGAACGTTAGAAAGTTGTTGCTTGGTTTATGACCGTTTATGTTAAAGGCTTTATATACATGTTCTTGGTTTTATTATTTTGGCTGCTGAAAATACAAGAACCACAAGAACATAAATAACTCTGTATCTACTTTGCAAAATCTTTCTATTTGATTCTTTCGAGCTCATCTATATATCTATCTGTATTGTTTATTTAGAGAATCCATTAGTTTAAGTTGTATCTTTTATCAATTGTATTGATCTGATTGCAAGTGATTAGTTGCTGGATACTTGGCTGTGAATAGTAGGGTTTGGTGAATTATGCTAGAGAAGTATTAAAATTGGACATAGTTAGTCATTTACACCTATTCACCCCTAGGTGTGCATTTTCAAATAATACTAATAATAAATAAAAATTAATCAAGTAAAGATAATTTAGTAAAATAATCATTGATAAAGAAGTTAATAATAATAATAATAATAATAATAATAATAATAATAATAATAATAATAATAATAATAATAATAATAATAATAATAATAAATAATTAAGTAATGGTTATTAAGTACCAACCGACCAAACTTTTAATATTTTGACTTTTAAAATAAAATATTACTAGATTAAAACCCGTGCGATGCACGGATTTTTTTTTAATATTATGTGAATTTTTTTCATTAATTTGAATAAATTTTTTTAATACATGATTTTGGAGTCTTAAATTTTTATATGAAATGATTTGATAATAATGATATAAATGTTATCCGTGATTTTTTTTAGAAAATGAGGGATTTTAGTTAGAAAATATAGAAAAGATGATAGGTTTTAGTTGAAAAAGATAATCGGTTAATTATTATTAATTATAAAATTATTATTTTATTTCATTAAATAGAATGCCCATAATATGATTAGAAAAAGAGATGATTTAGTTAGATAAAATTAAAAAGGTAACATGTTCTAGGTGAAAAGGACAATTGATTAGTTATAGAAATTATAATTTAATTACGTTATTTTACTAAATACAATTGCTCGTAATGTTTTTAGAAAATGAGAAATTAATATTGTCCGTGATATTTTTATTAAAAGAGGGATTTTAGTTAAAAAAATATAGGAAAGGATTATACGTTTTAGCTGAAAAAGGTAATTGGTTAATTATTAATACTATAATATTTTTAGTTTATTATATTAAATAGAACAGCCCGTGATATAATTGAAAAATAGAGGTTTTAGTTAGAGAAAATAGAAAGTTAACATGAAAATTAAAAAGATGACTTGATTTATGTGAAAAATGTAATTGATTAGTTTATTGTAATTATAATTTAATCATGTTATTTTACTAAATAAAATTGCTCATAGTGTTTAGAAAATAAGAAATTAATGTTACCCGTGATATTTCTAAGAAAAAGGAATTTAATTAGAAAAAATAGAAAAGATGATAGGTTTTAGCTGAAAAGGTAATCGGTTAATTATTAATATTATAATATTATTATTTATTTTTATTAAATAGAAACGCCCGTGATATAATTGGATAAAGATAGGTTTTAGTAAGAGAAAAGAAAAAAGGTAACGTGTTTTGGCTAAAAAAAGTAACCGTCCATGTTATAATTGGAAAAAGAGAGACTTTAGTTAGAGAAAAAAGAAAAGGTAACGTGTTTTGGCTGAAAAGGGTAATTGATTAGTTAATAGTAATTATAATATAATTATGTTATTTTATTAAACAAAATTGCTCGTATTTTAAAAAAAAGAGAAATTTTAGTTAGATAAAATGTAAAAGATATTGTATTTTGTCTGAAATAGGAAATTATTTAGTTATTGAAAAATAGAAATGGTAATATGTTTAACCTGAAAAAGGAAATTGATTAATAAAGGAGAAATTTTAGTTAGATAAAATATAAAAAAAATTATATTTTACCTAAAAAAGAAATTATTTAATTATTGAAAAATAGAAAAGATAATATGTTTAACCTGAAAAGGGAAATTGATTAGTTAGTAGGATAAATTTTATCTGTAATTGAGTAAAGGTAAATAAGTAAAATCAATAGGTACTGTACCGACCAACCGACCGACCGACCGACCAACCAAACTTTTAATGTTTCGGCTTTTATATAATAGTATAGATACAGATTGATTAAAATAAAAATAAAAAAGGTAACATGTTTTATCTGAAAAATAAATTGATTAGTTATTAGTAATTGTAAATAATAAATAAGAGTAACTTAGTAAAAATAACAGGTACCTACAACCAAACTTTTTTGATGCACGAATTTCTTTAATATTATACATTTTTTTCTTTAATTTGAATTACATTTTTTAATACATAAATTTTGTATGCTTAAATTTTTAAATGATATGATTTGATAAAAATTATATAAATATTGTCCGTGACATTTCTAAAAAGATGGATGTTAGTTAGAAAATGCAAAAAAAGATGTATGTTTTAGCTAAAAAGGGTATTCGATTAATTATTAGTAATTATATTATTGTTATTGTTATTTTATTTTATTTTATTAAATAGAACTGCTCGTGATATAATTGGAAAAAGAAAAGTTTTATTTAAAGAAAATAAAAAAGGTAACAATTTTTAGTTGAAAAATGTAATTTGTTAGTTAATAGAGTAATTATAAAATAATAATTTTATTTTAATAAACAGAACTGCCCGTAAAGTTTTTTAAAAAATAATTGAAATCATAGTTAGATAAAATGTGAAAACTATTATGTTTTATCTAAAAAGGAAAATGATTAGTTATTAATAAAATAAAAAAGATAATATATTTTTCCTAAAATAAATTTATTAGTTATTAGGAGATGTTTTACGTATAATTAGATATATAAGATTAACTAAGTAAAAAAGACAAATAATTACACTTATGTTTTTTTATTTTAACCGTATACGAATTTTAATATAATTAATATAGGCTTTTGCCCATATAAAAAAGGGTTTTTTTCATAAATACCCTTGTGTATAAATGTTTTTGCAAAAATACTTTGTTTAAAAAGAATAATTTGCAAAAATACAACTCCCTCTATCCCCACTGATTTTTTACATTGGGGAACGTAATTCTGGCACGGATTTTAAGGTGCATTTTGCGGATAATTTTATAACTTATTTTTAAAATTTTTTTTTTTTTGTATAAAAATAGAATTGTTCTATTTTTATACAAAAATAGAAAATTTTAAAAATAAGTTATGGAACTATACTTTTTAAGAGCCTTAAAATGCGTGTCAAGCAGTGAAAAAAAACTGTAAAGAAATGAAAGGGACAGAGGGAGTATCTTATTTGCAAAAATACTATCTTATTTGTAAAGGTAAAGGCTGCGCAGCAGATTGCATTCAGTTGCATATGCAACTGAATGCAACTAAAAATTGTAATTTGAATTTTCATTTTTTTACCAACTTCCAGTTCTATATAAGGGCTGCGTAACAGCAAAAAATGAAAATTGAACTTTTAGTTTTTAGTTGCATTTAATTGCATTCAGTTGCATAGGTTGCATATGCAACTGAAGGCAACAAAGAATTGAAAGGTAAATTTTCATTTTTTGCTGCTGCGCAACCCTTATATACAACTGGAAGTTGGCAAAAAAAATGAAAATTTCACTTTTGCATTCAGTTGCATATGCAACCTCTGAATGAAATCTATTGTGCAGCCCTTATAAATAAGATAGTAATTTTGCAAATAAATTAACTTTTTTTAAAAGATAGTATAAATGCAATTTAATTAAAAAATAATACTTTTTAATAAAAAATTAAAAACCTAGTATATTTGTAAAATTCCCTATAAAAAAACATTCATTGTAGATTTGTAGTTGCAGCTAAAATCCTTGTAACGAATCGAATATCATTAATCCTTCTAACATATTCACATGGAATATTCTACATTTGAACGTTGTTCTAATTGCAACACCTTTTTGCAAATTGTACCTTTTCCACACCGTGCTTAATTATTCATGCGAATTGTCCAAATAATATTCCATAGCAATTGCCATACACGTACTTTTCCATTCGTATCTGATTACGATAACGATTCCCAGCTGTTATGCTCCTTCATACCCACCACCTGTTTCTCACTATAAATTACCCTCAATTACGTTTTAAAACCTTAAACTATAATCAATACACTCTAATCCCTTCTTAAGAGAGCTAATTATTCTTAGTTAAAGTCTTATCCATGGCCGGGATTGTGGTGGTTTTCGACTTCGACAAGACTATTCTCGAAGTCGATAGCGATAATTGGGTTGTCGATGGGCTAGGTGCAACTGCAGTTTTTTATCAACTTCTTAATACCATGCCTTGGAACACTCTCATGGTTTGTTTAGTTCTTTTACTTTTTTTCCTTCGTATTTTATTTTTTTATTTAATGTTTATCGTCCGAATTTCGATCACAGGATAGGATGATGACAGAGCTTCATTCAAAAGGAAAAACAACTGAGGACATTGCAAATGTACTGAAAAAGGTTCCTATACATCCCCAGATTGTCACTGCTGTAAAAGCAGCCCATGCTTTCGGGTATGTGCTGTGTTATTCTGTAGATTTGAGTGATATTAGTTTGAATTTCCAGCTTATTAATTAACAGATTCGATCGTTTAGGTGTGACCTGAGGATTGTGAGCGATGCAAACCAATTTTTTATCGAGACGATTTTGGAGCATTTTGGAATAAGAGAATGTTTTAGTGAAATTAACACAAACCCGAGCTTTATTGACAAAGAAGGGAGATTGAGGATTTCCCCTTACCATGATTTTCGGCATGGCTGTAACTTGTGTCCTCCAAATATGTGCAAGGTACATTTATCAATTTTTTCTAGCTAGTAGTTGATTGTTTTCTCGAACCAATATATGATCAATACTTGCAGTACTTAACCATCGTGATCATCGTGTTGTTACAGGGGATGATCATAGAGAGGATCCAACGCGAAGTAGAAATGAAGAAGATGATCTACCTTGGAGATGGTGCGGGCGATTACTGCCCTAGTTTAAAACTGAAAGCTGGAGATTACGTGATGCCAAGGAAGAATTTCCCTGTTTGGGAATTAATATGCGAAAATCGTGACATTGTCAAGGCAGAAATTCATGAATGGAGTGATGGAGACGAATTCGCAAAAATCTTGCTTCATCTTATTGACGAAATCTCTAGCGAAGATGATGACGAGGAAAACATCAACACCAACGACGTTGATTGTAGAACCGCCGCTACCAGGTTGTTTTCAGTGGACTGCGATTTCCAGACGAGTACAATACCTGTCCATGAAGCACTACCACAACCTCTGCCTGCAGTTCCTGTCCGTTTTTAATCTACATAATTTCTCATTAAACTACTTACGTGTACTGCTTTTAACATTCAAGTGTTCTGTTGTGTATCAGTGTTTGGAACAAATTTTATTTGAATATTAATAATTTTTGTTTATCCCTCAGAATTGAAATTTCCAGCAAAACTAATTAATCAAAATTTATCATTTGGCAATATATGCTTTAGTTGATATCTTTTTTCAACATCTTAAAATTTTAGATAAGCTGATTACCTAACATTTACGATAGTAACACTTACGACGATCATGCACGTAATTGTAAAATTAGAGATTAAAAGTTAGAGAATATGCTTGACAAAACATGGTGGATTCTGATTCCATGAATGTTTCGTTCACTGAATCTGAATCTAAAATTCTGACGTAAAATAGTTGTACTTGTACAAGCAGCATCCACTAAACCCTAATATTAATTGATAGAAAAATGTTTTAGGTACTAAATTGGATACCAAAAATTGTTACAAAATTGTTATAATTGTAATGAACCCGCAGGATCATCCAAATAAAACATCCCAAAATGCCAATTAATTAGTGTTATGTCATTCGTTAACAAATTTTGTTACACAATTTTAACATGATTATAGTCACTTTGTTTGATTGGGCCAGGTCCATAAAGAAGCCTATATTAAAAAGGACCAGTTATCACTAATGGGCTACAGGTCACTTGTTCTTGCGTAAGCACAGCACAAGTGTAGAAAGTTTGTAAATTACTTTACGTTTACGTGTTCCATTTGATAGATATACAGTGCCTTTTTAATTTTTTGGTCTGTGCTTATTTTATTTTAATTCTTTTTTAATAAATGTGAATGTGTTATGCGGCTGCAAGCCTGCAAAGCACATGAGAACAAATTAACTTATTGAATTTGCATGTGATTTGTTACATCGTTTTGATTTCGATTTGATTAATCAGTCGATTTTGGACCCACTAAATTCTAGAATACTGTTTCAAAAATTTATAAACTAACCAGTAATTTGCATGTTCATAAAACCTGAAAATCAATTGATTTTTCAAGAATCAAGTAATTGATTGATTTTTCGAATATTCGTTTTCGACTCGCGGGCAGGATATTCATGATATTTCAGGTTTCCAGTGATAAAAAAGAAGAACTAATTGTACAAATATTTGTATTTTTTCGAATTTATGTGAAAAATTGAATCTTTATTTTTTTTGTGTTTGCCGTTTGTTTTTGGTGAGGACGCGGTGTAGTTAATGCCACCGGATTAAGGTGACAAACAGGATACATAACGGACGTTAACGTTAGTCTAGGGAAAAATGCAAGAGGATGAGAATTTGAGTGCGACGGAGATTGAAAGACTGTTAAGACTGATGGTTACGGCGGAGGGGACCCAGTTTAGGGGACAAATAGGATAGGAGACAGCAGTTGACACAGGAGAGGTGGAACTGTTTAATACTCTTGCCTACATTTCTAACCAAGAAACTTCAATAAATGTTATACTAGCAAATTAGTAACTACAAAATGTGTGCAAAGTGACACTAGTAATCAATTTGGTACAAGTACAGAATGTTTATGTAGGGAGTTGTTATGTCATATTTTTTATTATTTTAATTATTTTGTACATTTTTTAATATTTATTTAATAATAATTAATTTATTTTTAAGTTAATTAATTTTTTTCTCTAAAACAAGAATATTTCTATTTTTCGAATCATGAAGATATCCCAACTCAGATATAATTTAAAAGGGCTAAATGATCCTATTGTTAACTATAGGTAATTACCTATAGTTAGGACATATTATAATACAATTCGAAGGCTATTTTTGTAAATACATGGGGTGAATATCATTATTACAAAAATACCATTAACTTTTTATATTCAAAATGTTGATAACTTTAGGTAATTACCAATAGTTAATTATAGGAACATTTTTCTCAATTTAAAAATATAAAATTTACTAATTACCAACTATCAAGGTCGGTAGGTGCTTAAAAAACCCTAAACTCTTTGCCTCATTTTGAGAGTCGGCCGTCTCCACCCATCCTTCACCCACCCTCCATCGTCCCATCCTTCCATCAAACCCACATCCATCTTACCTATCCTCTCATCCCGTTTCCTCCATTTTTGAAACTTTAATTTCTATTTTTTAGTTTTTCAATAAAATCGAGATCCAATCCTTTTTGGGTGAGATCTCTTTTGTCGTACCCATCTTTTTGGATTATTGATTGTCCCCAGTTTTTTGGGGTTGTTGATTTATCCCCAATTTTTGGGTTTATGTTTTGGTTGTGTTTTATATTTGCTGTCTTATTTGGTGTGTTGGCTGAGTTTATAATTTGCTCCAGGTTTGGACGGAAGATCAGATTGGAGGGAGCTGTTATCAGATAGAAGGTAATTGGCAACCACGAGAAGTTGAAGCCATTAGCCTTCGAGAAGCCATTTCTTCGACAAAATCACTAAAACACATTGATCAAGTGCTAGTAGTTCAATTATCGGTCTGCGAATTGTGTGGTTCTTTTGCTTGTAAATGCTGCAGAAATTCTATGTCAGACTATGAAAAGTGGTTTGTCACTCCTCCTGCATTTATGCATTTATTAATCATGTACTCGAAAATGATAATTTCTAAGTAATACAATTACGATTTGTTTATAAAAAAAAATTACCAACTTTTAACAATCATAGAAACTAAAAACCAATTCTGAACATAATTGAATTGCATTGGTTTGATATCTACATATATAAAGTACTTAAAAAGCATCTAACAAATCATAACTTTCAAATCTACTCCCAAACATCCAAAATTCCAAATCCCTTACATTCATAATTTCAAATTTATCTTCACCGGCTTCCTAAAATTCCTACGTGAATAGGAGTGATATAGTTATGTTTATTTAAAAGATGACATGAAAGGTGATTTATGCTATATAAAATGGAACATCATACGAAGATAGTACAGAGAAAAAGAAAAGAAAGAAGCAGAGTTTGTATAGACCTGCCTGCAGAAACTGAGTATGTATGCATGTACATTCAATAATCATTAATGCACATACCAGTAGAGTATACCTAGACACACATAGGAGTATATTTTACGTGTTATATATGCTATCATGCTATGTACACAGTACATTCACATACATTCCTATCTCACAACGCACATCTTTAGTGTAGTTAAGATTATTCAGATTGATTCGGTGAGTTTGTTGGAACTCATTTGTTTACTTCACACGTTACACCTCTCCTCATTTAATTTTCTTCTTCTTGTGTCCTTTTTATTATTAGTGTTTCTTTTGGCTCTACTTGTTTTTATTTTATCTTCATTTACATTCTTTTTTAGATGTTTTGATTGGGAAAGCTATGGCTAGATTTTGGTACTCAACCAAAACTCCAAACATTTGTTACTATTCCCTTTTAAGTTACCCTTTTAAAGCAAGAATGTATAGTGTATTTGCTTATTGGTAGCATGTATGTATGTTTTTATCTGTTTTCTTGCATTTTTGATTCCCGTTATTTTCAGGGCTTTGCAGGTTGATTGTGATAAGGGTAGGGTTAATATTGCTTTATAAAGGCTACATTGCTGTTGTTGAGTCTTTTCTTAAGGACTCCACTTGTCAATTGAAATATCAATTGAAATGGAGAGCTATACATTATGTAGGCTGTTATTTTGTAGGTGGGTGGAATCTTGATTACTGAGTTTTTGTTGTTTCTTCATTATTTTCTTGTAAAAGGGTAGTTTTAGTTTATGTTCTTGATTCGTCTAGTTGTGTGATTTTTTGGGTATTTTGATGTCAAAGTACAAAAGGGTTCTTTTCTGGTTGTGTTTTAAGTGTTACTTTTACCTTTCTGTGATACTTCAATATCTTTGCTACAAACTTTTGGATGAAGGGTTAACTTGAGTTTCTTGATTGAGTTGAGGAATTTGATTTCACCTTTTTGTTGTAAGTGCCTTGTCTTTAGAATCATTCAGGCTTATTTACTGTCAAAAAACCTAAAAATGCAGTGAATATGTTGGTTGTACATTAACTGAGTGTCACCTTTCTTGGTGGGGCAAATGATATATGCTTTGCAAATAATGCTTTACTTTTGTTCACTAATATAATGACATATATGCTCTCTTCTGTTAGGTTCCTGTGAAAGTACCATATTGTGTGGGGATAGGCTTGTGAAGATAATAATTCTGTTGAAGTAAAAGTTTGGAAGCACTTGTGTTCTATTTTCTGGGAGTAATGTCTAGGGAATTGAAGCTGGGAAAGCAAGAAAAGGGTTTGGATGGTTCTATGGAGAAGGTTATTGTAGCGGTTAAGGCGGCCAAGGAAGTACCTAAAAATGCTCTTGTTTGGGCTTTGACTCGTGTTGTTCAGCCTGGTGACTCCATCACACTGCTTGTGGTTGTTTCTTCTCAGAGTTCTGGTATTTTTCTTAGCTTTATCGATTCTCTGAATAATTACTGTTAACATCTTGGATGATGTTTGAACTCTTACATCAAGTGTTGGGAAACAGTTAAGCAATTGTTTATGAATTATAGGTCCTTAACCTTTCTTCTTCTGCATTAGCATTGAGGTAGCTTTCAAATTAGTGTAATGTGAACCTACTAAATACTGATCGAAATTCAGGTATCATATTCAGAAGCCATTCAATTTTGATTATGTTTACTTTAGGAATCAACCAATGTGAATAGCTTTCAAGCTCTCTGTTTTTGTAACATAATAAAATGAATGTGCGCATTCTAAATAATTCATGAAGCATGTTATTTAAGACCAGATGCCACTCTTGTTTTCTTCTATTCCTGTACTGGTCAGGTGATAATGATATGAACAATTATCTTTGTTGATCTGTCTGGTTTTCCTATGATCTTTCTTACGTCGAGCTTCTGCATGAACTGATGACTGATCTGTGCAAGTAGTATTTACAATTTTTTCGGGTAGGTAGTGTACTAAAAGTCAACCCTCATTTAGGCAGAAAATGGGGATTCCCAAGGTTTTCCGGGGACTGTGCTAGTGGCCATAGAAGGTCTCGTCCAGGAACAAGTTCAGAACAGAAGTCTGATATTACGGATTCCTTTTCTCAAATGATACTTCAGCTCCATGATGTTTATGATCCGAAAAAGGTTAGTGTGCCATAATTTAATCCTCAATATTCTGGAATGGTTATCTACTGCAACTATGTCGTGATGTGTTGTCCTTGATTTTTTTATACAAGATAAATGTGAAGATAAAACTTGTCTCTGCATCCCCATATGGAGCAGTAGCTGAGGAAGCTAAGAGGACCAGAGCTAGTTGGGTTGTATTGGATAAGTAATACTGCCTTTTGTTCTATCCAGTAATAATTGCTATTGATACTAAATAGTTATTTGAATATGAATACAACTACTACTATGAATATGAGCATAATTTTATTTGATTTTGCAACGTTTGTTTGATGGACCTTTCATGGTAAACATTTAGCAGCTTATGTGAACTTGACCTTTGTCTTTCAGGCAGCTTAGACAAGAGGAGAAACTTTGCATGGGAGAGCTACAGTGCAACATCGTCTCAGTGAAGAGATCGCGTCCTAAAGTTCTCCGTCTGAATCTGGTTGGATTGCCTAAAATAGAAACAGAAGGAGACCAGTTACTTTCCATGCTAGATCAGTCCTCTGATAAACACTTCAAAAAGAATAATTCTTTAGATTCTGTTCAAGGACAACTTGTTACGCCAACTGGTAGTTCAGAGCTTTACACTGCTACTGATGCTGGAACATCATCACTTTCAAGCTCTGATCCAGGAAATTCACCATATTCCATTCATATAACCAAAGAAGAACTGAAGGAGCAGTTATCTCGAGAGGAAAATCGTGATCTCGATGAATCGACTTCAGAGTCGGATAATGACGACTTTTCAACGTCTTCCTCAAGTTTATTATTTCCACCATGGATGAAGCACGTTGACAGTTCACAATGGCAGTCCTCCCGCGACATGGAAGAAAGTTCACATATGTCTGAAAACAAGATCCAAACATCTACTTTGAAGGCCTTTCATGAGAACTTTTATAGACATGATCAAGAATCTGGTATTGGAAGGATGAGGTACAGACCTGATTTCGAAGTTAGTGGAAATGTCAGAGAAGCCATTTCGTTCTCTAGTAATGCACCTCTCGGAGCCCCTCCATTATGTTCAATATGTCAGCATAGGGCACCTGCTTTTGGAAAACCACCAAGATGGTTCAGTTTTGCAGAACTGGAGCTAGCTACCAGAGGATTTTCTCAAGCTAATTTCTTGGCTGAAGGAGGTTTTGGGTCTGTTCACAGAGGAGTTCTTCCTAATGGCCAGACAGTTGCTGTCAAGCAATACAAATTAGCAAGTTCTCAGGGGGATCAAGAATTCTGTTCTGAGGTCGAAGTTCTCAGCTGTGCTCAGCACCGAAACGTTGTTATGCTAATTGGATTCTGTATTGAGGATGGACGAAGGCTACTAGTTTATGAATATATATGCCATGGGTCACTCGATTCTCATCTCTATGGTAATTCAATCACTGTGAAACACTAGTATATCAATCAAATAAATTCAGGATTTTATTTTATCATGAATATGGCAAACTACACATACCTGCTTTATCCATCAAATGTGGCAAAAATTTCCAAGACGACCATGCTTGTTATTGTATAATCTATCAGGACCTTTTACTGGAGCATCATCAAAAGGTGTCGTCCTTTTGAAATTATTGCTTGCTGCCCATCTTGTGTTTACAACATTATAGGTGCAGATCATGTGTCCTTCCCTTGAAGGGAAAATGCTTTTGTTTGGAGTGGACTGAAACATAAAGCGCGATGGAAGATTTGTGAAGTATATTGATGCATGATGAGCATACTTCAAGACTAATTTGCTTTTAAAATTCATAGCTTCAACTTTTATTTGTTAATATCTGGGAATATAAGCAAAGAAGATTATTTGGCTTCCTTGAGGTGCTTCTTTTGTTGTGACTAACTATAACTTGTTCACTTAAAAGTAAATATTGTGTGTATACAGGACGCAACAGAGATCCATTACAGTGGTCTGCACGCCAAAAGATTGCAGTTGGAGCTGCTCGAGGACTGAGATATCTGCATGAAGAATGCAGAGTAGGTTGTATTGTCCATCGTGACATGCGGCCCAATAATATCCTTATTACCCATGATTTTGAACCACTGGTATGGAAAATTGTTCTTTTCACTTGACAATTTGATATATGATTTTTCTAATTTCATCAATGATGTTGGCTTATTCCTAATAACTTAAACTCTATTCTTTCATGATAGGTTGGAGATTTTGGCTTAGCAAGGTGGCAGCCTGATGGGGACACTGGAGTGGAGACCAGAGTGATTGGTACATTTGGGTAAGTCTTGAGATGTTGGTTCTGTAATAATGTAGAACATCCCCATGTATTAAGAACTTATGAAGTAATTATGGTGAACCAGATATTTAGCTCCAGAATATGCTCAAAGTGGTCAAATTACAGAAAAAGCCGATGTTTACTCTTTCGGAGTAGTGCTAGTGGAGCTTGTTACTGGCCGAAAAGCAGTGGATCTTAACCGGCCCAGAGGGCAACAATGTCTCACAGAATGGGTGAGTGCTTTTCCTGCTCGTATCATGAATGCTTAATTTGATCGGCAGTTTTAGTAATCCAAACAACTTGAGCACAAATTTAATGACATGTTCTGTTACTCTGAGACCAAAAGTAAAGCATGAAACCATTTTACTTTACTTTACTATTAGTTTTCTTACTTTAGGCTTGTAACAGGCACGGCCGTTGTTGGATGAATATGCTATTGATGAGTTAGTCGACCCCCGACTAAAGAACAATTTTTCAGAAGAGGAGGTCTACTACATGTTGCATGCTGCATCCCTGTGCATTAGCCGTGATCCTCATTCACGGCCACGCATGTCACAGGTAAGGAGCTTTTCTAAGAATTCGACATGATTTGTCCCGTAATGCATGAATAATATTCGATCATAGTTAGTCCTCATCGAAACTATATATAATCATTCTGAAATTGTAAATATCATTTACATGCCTTAATTATTGAATGGGTTTGGGCTAAAGGTGATCCGTATACTCGAGGGAGATGCAGTTCTGGATACGAGTCGTTCATCAACACCTGGGCATGATATGGGCAGTGGGAGCGGAAAGATATATCCTGATCATCATCCAAAACAACGAAATGAACACTCAACTGGACGACTGACAAACAAGGAACTGGAAGGGTTTAGTAGCAAGCTCTCATTGGGCACGAAAAGGTCTGTTTGCCGACAAAGGGATAAAACCTGGTGGTCATCATTCGAATGAAGAATTAATTATATAGATAACCTCCAATTTTGAAACCAGTGCTCAACTGATGTTTTTCTTAGTAAAGTCAGTACAATATATACTATATAATTTCCCAGGAAGCTTTAGTGAGCCAATGCAAAGACATAGGTAAAAAACTATGGTGATGTATCACCTCCGTTTCCCCAATGTTTTATTAACCTTATATATCAGCTTTTTCATAATCTGGAATGCAGCTTCGAATGCAAATACTTCGAATTCAAATCAGGAGTAGGATTGAAAAAGCTGGAATGCAGCTTCGAATGCAAATACTTCGAATTCAAATCAGGAGTAGGATTATTTTGTGCCCGTGATCACAGTTATATATCAGCTTTTTACATGATCTGGAATACGGCTTCGAATGCAAATACTTCGATTTTTTACATAATCTGGAATATAGCTTCAAATGCAAATACTTCGAATTCGAGTTCAAGAGTAGGATTATTTGTGTTTCCCAATTGACATTAACTGAAAACTATAACGCTTATCGTTGTACAAAATAAAAACTAGACCAAAATTCAATTATTTAAAATTTCATAAACAAAGCAAATTATCAGCAGACAGATAAAGTTGTCTTTTTACTAGATCGTTATCTTAGTCATGTTTTTGACAAAAAATCGTATTGTTAGAGATGATTATAAATTTACGATGGGAAGTTGCTCTTCGACATTTGTACATCATATACACTAAATTTCATGATCCGTAGATTACTTCATCTTTATAAACATTATTATAACTTTAGATTCCAAGGTTACACGTACACCCACATTCTTGGGCCTCTTGGATTCGCATTGGGTTCGAACCTATATTATTTTGGACCTTGAAAAGACGACACCACCACAAGAATAATACGGCACAGTCAAATTGAAGGGGGTTCACAAATCAATCAAATTGCACGAATATCATCACCTCCCTAGTATACTAGTAGTAAATAAATCAATGTTATATATCTCGAATTGATTATCAATTTTTTTTTTAAAATGATATGATAAAAATTACATGACATAATGACTTTTTTTTTTACAATAAAGTGCTAATAAACTTACAAATGAGTATCTGTTCTAAGAATTCTCGGGGATGAGCGAGGATCGAACTCATGAACCCATGATTCATATTATTATAATCAATTCAATTCAGGTACCTAGCTATTGACATGTATGTTAATATATTACTATGGGAAAATATAGATACTTTTCTTTAATATTATTGTTAGTTGAAAACGGAAAGTTCCGTTATTATGTTTAATTTTCATTATTGAAAATTAAGGATTTGCTATATATAATTTCTAATATTAAAAATTAGAGATTTGCTATATAAATCATTATGATATTGTAATAAATTTAGGGGCTTGTGCTTCCACCATTAATGAGACGAGAATTTGCGCTACTACTTTGTCATATGGTATCATGAGCCAGTGATAAGAAAAAAAATCCTACGATAATTGGTGATTGTAAGAAGATCCTGTGAGAATTCGTGGGTAAGAGAAAAAAAAATCCGCGAGAGTTTTTGGGTGAGAGATGAAAAAAGAAAATCTGCGAGAGTTCTTAGAAATGGAAGAAAGAAAAATCATGAAAACGAAGAATAACGATAAGGCGAAAGCACAACGACGCTGATGATGAATTTGTGCAGATGACAAAAAGAAGAATTTTTGAGGAAAATCGAGACAGAACTAACGATAGCAATGATGATAGAGACGAGGATAAAAATTTGGTTACACCGATGAAGTTGATTGCAATGGGTGATTATGTTGACTGAAGTGGGAGATTATATTTTTTTTAATTCTATCAAACTCTCGATTGAGTATCGTGAATTTGAGGGGATGTTCATATATGTTAATATACTAGCATAATAACCCGTGCGAGGCACGGGTCATCTTCTAGCAATCGATACAAATTCGTGCATTTTTACGATTTAAATGATATTTTTTAGTACAATTGCACATTTTCTATTCATACATATTATAATATCACTACTTTAATATATGGATCATTTTATTTATGCATAAATAATGTGAGCACTAAAAAGAGGATGTTTTGTAGCATATAAATATATTGTTTATGTTATAACATAATTTCTTTTAGAGCAATGATAAAATGACATACCATCAATATGAATAATACTCATCATATAATACTTTCCAAATAAAATTAATACACTCCTTAATATGTATTTCTTTAAATATATCGCTAAGATATAAGTCACTCTATTTCCTTCTCTTCGAGTAAACTTCTTAATTAACTTACTTTCTTCGATAATATTGTCAACACGGAAAGATCTTCACCTACTGTTTTGGAATAAAACTAGTGTTTGTATGTAATTAATGCTAGGGTTGTTGAGCTTCGAGCTTTAATGGCTGTTTCCTTGTTTCGAGACTGATCGGTCCTCACAGAGTGCCTACGTATCTCGTTATAGAGAATCAAGCCATTACGTAGTTCTGAGAATGAGGGGTCATGCCATTTATATAGGCTGCGGGAGCCCTAGAATTATGGTAGGATTCGGAGACTTGGTGGGCAAGTCACCTCCTTGAGGAAGGTTCTAGACTCCTTTCTTGTAGGAATCAGTTTCCATGTTGAATTGGATGCCTTGGAGGCTAAGTCTAGCAAGAGTAGTATCCTTATTTGACTCTTATTTGCTGAGCTGTTTATTACCCTTAATATTAATTACGAAATTAACATTTAATTAGGATTTTGGGCCTCGTAAATGGGCCCAACGTTCGGACCATACTGGATTTAATTAATGCCACATT
>JAZHRN010000023.1:20000-22500 GCA_036435485.1 Saposhnikovia divaricata
AAACGATTTACCCTATCTAGTTCCGACCAACCGGCACATCCGTTCAAAACCGATAAAGAACTAGCACTCGGCACCCCAAGACCCTTTCGTCTTTGCCAATCGGCCCCCGGCACCCGAAGGCCACCAAGAGGCACTAGGCTCAGCGTACTTGGGCCCGAGTAAAAATTGCGTCATAATGCTAACCCAGGCCGGCCGCGTTTGTTATGAACGGACAAAAAACTAGATCCAGGAACGCTCCTGACACTCTTGACTTCGACGTCCAGCCACCCTCAACCGAATCCAGCAGGAGGCTTTAGGCTACACCAACCTGGACAAGGAACGATTGCCCCGAGCTAGCTCCGCCCAACCGGCACGTCCGTTCAGAACCAACAAAGAGCTAGCACTCGGCACCCCAAGACCCTTTCAACCTTGCCGTTCGGCCACCGTCACCCGAAGGCTACCAGGAGGCACTAGGCTCAGCATACTAAGGACTCGAGTAGAAATTGCGTCATAATGCTAACGCCGCCAACCGGCAGTGTTTGTTAAGAACGAAAAAGGAGCTAGATCGGGGCAAAACGCTCCTGACACTCGTGGCTTGACCGTCCAGCCACCCTCAAACGAAGCCCGCAGGAGGCTTTAGGCTACACCAACCTGGACAAGGAACGATTGCCCCGAGCTAGCTCCGCCCAACCGGCACGTCCGTTCAGAACCAACAAAGAGCTAGCACTCGGCACCCCAAGACCCTTTCAACCTTGCCGTTCGGCCACCGTCACCCGAAGGCTACCAGGAGGCACTAGGCTCAGCATACTGAGGCCCCGAGTAGAAATTGCGTCATAATGCTAACCCCGCCAACCAGCCATGTTTGTTAAGAACGAAAAAAAAGCTAGATCGGGGCAAAACGCTCCGGACACTCTTGGATTCACCGTCCAGCCACCCATGGCCCAAATCACACTCGATCTCTAGGGACAATTTTCTTCGGGTCTTTAATCATTGGGACACGTTTTGTAACCTTGAGGGTCAATCCGAGGGACATGTCTGGTGCTTTCATCGATTTCTGCTTTGGCGACTCCGAACGACGCCGAGCACCAGCAGGGGTCGCTGGCTTCGGCTGGCCCGCTCGTTGCTGGGGATAATCCGAATGATCCCCTCAACTCCCTTGAAACAACCTAAATCAGGCACGTAGAGTGGCTGAGAAGGCGCCCCGAGGCAGCCCCAAGCACGCGCCAAACAGCCGAGGCGCGCGCCCAGTAGGAGGGGGGAGTGACCCCTCCCTATATATGACATTTATGCTTTTTCCCAAGTGACAGCAGTTTGGACATAGGTGCTCGTACACTCACAATGGCCTTTTTTGGAGTTCCACTCATTTGTTTTGCACGTTCTTATAACCAAACGAAAGCTTGTAAAATCTAGTTCTCCAAATAATATTTTCAGAATTTTTCAGATTTTTTTAATATTTTATTTTTATTTTATAAATCTTTTTTCCTGAATTAATCTAGGAGTTGCTTTGAGGCACCAAAACTCATTTGTTTTGGATGATTCCACTTGGAAATGATAGCTTATGAAGAGTAGGATTTTTCATGATTTTTTCAGAATTTTTAAATTTCGAAAAATGTATTTTTTATTTTTTTTAAGAAAATGGCACCCGACGGCACCCGTCGGCACCCGACGGCACCCGACGGCACCCGAGCACACCAAGGCACCCGGGGGCACCCGAGCACACCAAGGCACCAGTAGGCACCCGACGGCACCCGTGGGCACCCGAGCACACCAAGGCACCCGGGGGCACCCGAGCACACCAAGGCACCCAGGGGCACCCGAGCACACCAAGGCACCCGCGGGCACCCGAGCACACCAAGGCACCAGTAGGCACCCGACGGCACCCGTGGGCACCCGAGCACACCAAGGCACCAGTAGGCACCCGACGGCACCCGTGGGCACCCGAGCACACCAAGGCACCAGTAGGCACCAGTAGGCACCCGACGGCACCCGTGGGCACCCGAGCACACCAAGGCACCAGTAGGCACCCGACGGCACCCGTGGGCACCCGAGCACACCAAGGCACCAGTAGGCACCCGACGGCACCCGTGGGCACCCGAGCACACCAAGGCACCAGTAGGCACCAGTAGGCACCCGACGGCACCCGTGGGCACCCGAGCACACCAAGGCACCAGTAGGCACCCGACGGCACCCGTGGGCACCCGAGCACACCAAGGCACCAGTAGGCACCAGTAGGCACCCGACGGCACCCGTGGGCACCCGAGAGTCCGACTCACCCTCATAGATGCCCAATGCCCCAATGCCCCAAGGCGCCTAAGGCGCGAAGCCTCGCGGACCTACGCGACCACGCGACCTCGCGCGCGCGCGCGCGTGCGTGCGTGCGTGTGTGTTTATAAGAGAAATCGGAACGTCGTCGTTAGGAAGCGAGCTCGATTCGACGGTGCCCCAAGCCGTCGGCGGTTCCCAAGGCGGCCGATCGTCTTTTTATGTTCTGTCGTTTTTTATAGCTGGTATAAGAGAAATC
>JAZHRN010000023.1:70000-72500 GCA_036435485.1 Saposhnikovia divaricata
CGGCACCCCAAGACCCTTTCAACCTTGCCGTTCGGCCACCGTCACCCGAAGGCTACCAGGAGGCACTAGGCTCAGCATACTGAGGCCCCGAGTAGAAATTGCGTCATAATGCTAACCCCGCCAACCAGCCATGTTTGTTAAGAACGAAAAAAAAGCTAGATCGGGGCAAAACGCTCCGGACACTCTTGGATTCACCGTCCAGCCACCCATGGCCCAAATCACACTCGATCTCTAGGGACAATTTTCTTCGGGTCTTTAATCATTGGGACACGTTTTGTAACCTTGAGGGTCAATCCGAGGGACATGTCTGGTGCTTTCATCGATTTCTGCTTTGGCGACTCCGAACGACGCCGAGCACCAGCAGGGGTCGCTGGCTTCGGCTGGCCCGCTCGTTGCTGGGGATAATCCGAATGATCCCCTCAACTCCCTTGAAACAACCTAAATCAGGCACGTAGAGTGGCTGAGAAGGCGCCCCGAGGCAGCCCCAAGCACGCGCCAAACAGCCGAGGCGCGCGCCCAGTAGGAGGGGGGAGTGACCCCTCCCTATATATGACATTTATGCTTTTTCCCAAGTGACAGCAGTTTGGACATAGGTGCTCGTACACTCACAATGGCCTTTTTTGGAGTTCCACTCATTTGTTTTGCACGTTCTTATAACCAAACGAAAGCTTGTAAAATCTAGTTCTCCAAATAATATTTTCAGAATTTTTCAGATTTTTTTAATATTTTATTTTTATTTTATAAATCTTTTTTCCTGAATTAATCTAGGAGTTGCTTTGAGGCACCAAAACTCATTTGTTTTGGATGATTCCACTTGGAAATGATAGCTTATGAAGAGTAGGATTTTTCATGATTTTTTCAGAATTTTTAAATTTCGAAAAATGTATTTTTTATTTTTTTTAAGAAAATGGCACCCGACGGCACCCGTCGGCACCCGACGGCACCCGACGGCACCCGACGGCACCCGAGCACACCAAGGCACCCGGGGGCACCCGAGCACACCAAGGCACCAGTAGGCACCCGACGGCACCCGTGGGCACCCGAGCACACCAAGGCACCCGGGGGCACCCGAGCACACCAAGGCACCCAGGGGCACCCGAGCACACCAAGGCACCCGCGGGCACCCGAGCACACCAAGGCACCAGTAGGCACCCGACGGCACCCGTGGGCACCCGAGCACACCAAGGCACCAGTAGGCACCCGACGGCACCCGTGGGCACCCGAGCACACCAAGGCACCAGTAGGCACCAGTAGGCACCCGACGGCACCCGTGGGCACCCGAGCACACCAAGGCACCAGTAGGCACCCGACGGCACCCGTGGGCACCCGAGCACACCAAGGCACCAGTAGGCACCCGACGGCACCCGTGGGCACCCGAGCACACCAAGGCACCAGTAGGCACCAGTAGGCACCCGACGGCACCCGTGGGCACCCGAGCACACCAAGGCACCAGTAGGCACCCGACGGCACCCGTGGGCACCCGAGCACACCAAGGCACCAGTAGGCACCAGTAGGCACCCGACGGCACCCGTGGGCACCCGAGAGTCCGACTCACCCTCATAGATGCCCAATGCCCCAACGGCACCCGTCGGCACCCGACGGCACCCGTCGGCACCCGACGGCACCCGACGGCACCCGAGCACACCAAGGCACCCGGGGGCACCCGAGCACACCAAGGCACCAGTAGGCACCCGACGGCACCCGTGGGCACCCGAGCACACCAAGGCACCCGGGGGCACCCGAGCACACCAAGGCACCCAGGGGCACCCGAGCACACCAAGGCACCCGCGGGCACCCGAGCACACCAAGGCACCAGTAGGCACCCGACGGCACCCGTGGGCACCCGAGCACACCAAGGCACCAGTAGGCACCCGACGGCACCCGTGGGCACCCGAGCACACCAAGGCACCAGTAGGCACCAGTAGGCACCCGACGGCACCCGTGGGCACCCGAGCACACCAAGGCACCAGTAGGCACCCGACGGCACCCGTGGGCACCCGAGCACACCAAGGCACCAGTAGGCACCCGACGGCACCCGTGGGCACCCGAGCACACCAAGGCACCAGTAGGCACCAGTAGGCACCCGACGGCACCCGTGGGCACCCGAGCACACCAAGGCACCAGTAGGCACCCGACGGCACCCGTGGGCACCCGAGCACACCAAGGCACCAGTAGGCACCAGTAGGCACCCGACGGCACCCGTGGGCACCCGAGAGTCCGACTCACCCTCATAGATGCCCAATGCCCCAATGCCCCAAGGCGCCTAAGGCGCGAAGCCTCGCGGACCTACGCGACCACGCGACCTCGCGCGCGCGCGCGCGTGCGTGCGTGCGTGTGTGTTTATAAGAGAAATCGGAACGTCGTCGTTAGGAAGCGAGCTCGATTCGACGGTGCCCCAAGCCGTCGGCGGTTCCCAAGGCGGCCGATCGTCTTTTTATGTTCTGTCGTTTTTTATAGCTGGTATAAGAGAAATCGGAACGTCGTCGTTAGGAAGCGAGCT
>JAZHRN010000023.1:92500-95000 GCA_036435485.1 Saposhnikovia divaricata
TCAAAACCGATAAAGAACTAGCACTCGGCACCCCAAGACCCTTTCGTCTTTGCCAATCGGCCCCCGGCACCCGAAGGCCACCAAGAGGCACTAGGCTCAGCGTACTTGGGCCCGAGTAAAAATTGCGTCATAATGCTAACCCAGGCCGGCCGCGTTTGTTATGAACGGACAAAAAACTAGATCCAGGAACGCTCCTGACACTCTTGACTTCGACGTCCAGCCACCCTCAACCGAATCCAGCAGGAGGCTTTAGGCTACACCAACCTGGACAAGGAACGATTGCCCCGAGCTAGCTCCGCCCAACCGGCACGTCCGTTCAGAACCAACAAAGAGCTAGCACTCGGCACCCCAAGACCCTTTCAACCTTGCCGTTCGGCCACCGTCACCCGAAGGCTACCAGGAGGCACTAGGCTCAGCATACTAAGGACTCGAGTAGAAATTGCGTCATAATGCTAACGCCGCCAACCGGCAGTGTTTGTTAAGAACGAAAAAGGAGCTAGATCGGGGCAAAACGCTCCTGACACTCGTGGCTTGACCGTCCAGCCACCCTCAAACGAAGCCCGCAGGAGGCTTTAGGCTACACCAACCTGGACAAGGAACGATTGCCCCGAGCTAGCTCCGCCCAACCGGCACGTCCGTTCAGAACCAACAAAGAGCTAGCACTCGGCACCCCAAGACCCTTTCAACCTTGCCGTTCGGCCACCGTCACCCGAAGGCTACCAGGAGGCACTAGGCTCAGCATACTGAGGCCCCGAGTAGAAATTGCGTCATAATGCTAACCCCGCCAACCAGCCATGTTTGTTAAGAACGAAAAAAAAGCTAGATCGGGGCAAAACGCTCCGGACACTCTTGGATTCACCGTCCAGCCACCCATGGCCCAAATCACACTCGATCTCTAGGGACAATTTTCTTCGGGTCTTTAATCATTGGGACACGTTTTGTAACCTTGAGGGTCAATCCGAGGGACATGTCTGGTGCTTTCATCGATTTCTGCTTTGGCGACTCCGAACGACGCCGAGCACCAGCAGGGGTCGCTGGCTTCGGCTGGCCCGCTCGTTGCTGGGGATAATCCGAATGATCCCCTCAACTCCCTTGAAACAACCTAAATCAGGCACGTAGAGTGGCTGAGAAGGCGCCCCGAGGCAGCCCCAAGCACGCGCCAAACAGCCGAGGCGCGCGCCCAGTAGGAGGGGGGAGTGACCCCTCCCTATATATGACATTTATGCTTTTTCCCAAGTGACAGCAGTTTGGACATAGGTGCTCGTACACTCACAATGGCCTTTTTTGGAGTTCCACTCATTTGTTTTGCACGTTCTTATAACCAAACGAAAGCTTGTAAAATCTAGTTCTCCAAATAATATTTTCAGAATTTTTCAGATTTTTTTAATATTTTATTTTTATTTTATAAATCTTTTTTCCTGAATTAATCTAGGAGTTGCTTTGAGGCACCAAAACTCATTTGTTTTGGATGATTCCACTTGGAAATGATAGCTTATGAAGAGTAGGATTTTTCATGATTTTTTCAGAATTTTTAAATTTCGAAAAATGTATTTTTTATTTTTTTTAAGAAAATGGCACCCGACGGCACCCGTCGGCACCCGACGGCACCCGACGGCACCCGACGGCACCCGAGCACACCAAGGCACCCGGGGGCACCCGAGCACACCAAGGCACCAGTAGGCACCCGACGGCACCCGTGGGCACCCGAGCACACCAAGGCACCCGGGGGCACCCGAGCACACCAAGGCACCCAGGGGCACCCGAGCACACCAAGGCACCCGCGGGCACCCGAGCACACCAAGGCACCAGTAGGCACCCGACGGCACCCGTGGGCACCCGAGCACACCAAGGCACCAGTAGGCACCCGACGGCACTCGTGGGCACCCGAGCACACCAAGGCACCAGTAGGCACCAGTAGGCACCCGACGGCACCCGTGGGCACCCGAGCACACCAAGGCACCAGTAGGCACCCGACGGCACCCGTGGGCACCCGAGCACACCAAGGCACCAGTAGGCACCCGACGGCACCCGTGGGCACCCGAGCACACCAAGGCACCAGTAGGCACCAGTAGGCACCCGACGGCACCCGTGGGCACCCGAGCACACCAAGGCACCAGTAGGCACCCGACGGCACCCGTGGGCACCCGAGCACACCAAGGCACCAGTAGGCACCAGTAGGCACCCGACGGCACCCGTGGGCACCCGAGAGTCCGACTCACCCTCATAGATGCCCAATGCCCCAATGCCCCAAGGCGCCTAAGGCGCGAAGCCTCGCGGACCTACGCGACCACGCGACCTCGCGCGCGCGCGCGCGTGCGTGTGTGTTTATAAGAGAAATCGGAACGTCGTCGTTAGGAAGCGAGCTCGATTCGACGGTGCCCCAAGCCGTCGGCGGTTCCCAAGGCGGCCGATCGTCTTTTTATGTTCTGTCGTTTTTTATAGCTGGTATAAGAGAAATCGGAACGTCGTCGTTAGGAAGCGAGCTCGATTCGACGGTGCC
>JAZHRN010000023.1:105000-107500 GCA_036435485.1 Saposhnikovia divaricata
CGTTCAGAACCAACAAAGAGCTAGCACTCGGCACCCCAAGACCCTTTCAACCTTGCCGTTCGGCCACCGTCACCCGAAGGCTACCAGGAGGCACTAGGCTCAGCATACTGAGGCCCCGAGTAGAAATTGCGTCATAATGCTAACCCCGCCAACCAGCCATGTTTGTTAAGAACGAAAAAAAAGCTAGATCGGGGCAAAACGCTCCGGACACTCTTGGATTCACCGTCCAGCCACCCATGGCCCAAATCACACTCGATCTCTAGGGACAATTTTCTTCGGGTCTTTAATCATTGGGACACGTTTTGTAACCTTGAGGGTCAATCCGAGGGACATGTCTGGTGCTTTCATCGATTTCTGCTTTGGCGACTCCGAACGACGCCGAGCACCAGCAGGGGTCGCTGGCTTCAGCTGGCCCGCTCGTTGCTGGGGATAATCCGAATGATCCCCTCAACTCCCTTGAAACAACCTAAATCAGGCACGTAGAGTGGCTGAGAAGGCGCCCCGAGGCAGCCCCAAGCACGCGCCAAACAGCCGAGGCGCGCGCCCAGTAGGAGGGGGGAGTGACCCCTCCCTATATATGACATTTATGCTTTTTCCCAAGTGACAGCAGTTTGGACATAGGTGCTCGTACACTCACAATGGCCTTTTTTGGAGTTCCACTCATTTGTTTTGCACGTTCTTATAACCAAACGAAAGCTTGTAAAATCTAGTTCTCCAAATAATATTTTCAGAATTTTTCAGATTTTTTTAATATTTTATTTTTATTTTATAAATCTTTTTTCCTGAATTAATCTAGGAGTTGCTTTGAGGCACCAAAACTCATTTGTTTTGGATGATTCCACTTGGAAATGATAGCTTATGAAGAGTAGGATTTTTCATGATTTTTTCAGAATTTTTAAATTTCGAAAAATGTATTTTTTATTTTTTTTAAGAAAATGGCACCCGACGGCACCCGTCGGCACCCGACGGCACCCGACGGCACCCGACGGCACCCGACGGCACCCGAGCACACCAAGGCACCCGGGGGCACCCGAGCACACCAAGGCACCAGTAGGCACCCGACGGCACCCGTGGGCACCCGAGCACACCAAGGCACCCGGGGGCACCCGAGCACACCAAGGCACCCAGGGGCACCCGAGCACACCAAGGCACCCGCGGGCACCCGAGCACACCAAGGCACCAGTAGGCACCCGACGGCACCCGTGGGCACCCGAGCACACCAAGGCACCAGTAGGCACCCGACGGCACCCGTGGGCACCCGAGCACACCAAGGCACCAGTAGGCACCAGTAGGCACCCGACGGCACCCGTGGGCACCCGAGCACACCAAGGCACCAGTAGGCACCCGACGGCACCCGTGGGCACCCGAGCACACCAAGGCACCAGTAGGCACCCGACGGCACCCGTGGGCACCCGAGCACACCAAGGCACCAGTAGGCACCAGTAGGCACCCGACGGCACCCGTGGGCACCCGAGCACACCAAGGCACCAGTAGGCACCCGACGGCACCCGTGGGCACCCGAGCACACCAAGGCACCCGAGGGCACCCGAGCACACCAAGGCACCCAGGGGCACCCGAGCACACCAAGGCACCCGCGGGCACCCGAGCACACCAAGGCACCAGTAGGCACCCGACGGCACCCGTGGGCACCCGAGCACACCAAGGCACCAGTAGGCACCCGACGGCACCCGTGGGCACCCGAGCACACCAAGGCACCAGTAGGCACCAGTAGGCACCCGACGGCACCCGTGGGCACCCGAGCACACCAAGGCACCAGTAGGCACCCGACGGCACCCGTGGGCACCCGAGCACACCAAGGCACCAGTAGGCACCCGACGGCACCCGTGGGCACCCGAGCACACCAAGGCACCAGTAGGCACCAGTAGGCACCCGACGGCACCCGTGGGCACCCGAGCACACCAAGGCACCAGTAGGCACCCGACGGCACCCGTGGGCACCCGAGCACACCAAGGCACCCGAGGGCACCCGAGCACACCAAGGCACCCAGGGGCACCCGAGCACACCAAGGCACCCGCGGGCACCCGAGCACACCAAGGCACCAGTAGGCACCCGACGGCACCCGTGGGCACCCGAGCACACCAAGGCACCAGTAGGCACCCGACGGCACCCGTGGGCACCCGAGCACACCAAGGCACCAGTAGGCACCAGTAGGCACCCGACGGCACCCGTGGGCACCCGAGCACACCAAGGCACCAGTAGGCACCCGACGGCACCCGTGGGCACCCGAGCACACCAAGGCACCAGTAGGCACCCGACGGCACCCGTGGGCACCCGAGCACACCAAGGCACCAGTAGGCACCAGTAGGCACCCGACGGCACCCGTGGGCACCCGAGCACACCAAGGCACCAGTAGGCACCCGACGGCACCCGTGGGCACCCGAGCACACCAAGGCACCAGTAGGCACCCGACGGCACCCGTGGGCACCCGAGAGTCCGACTCACCCTCATAGATGCCCAATGCCCCAATGCCCCAATGCCC
>JAZHRN010000152.1:0-52344 GCA_036435485.1 Saposhnikovia divaricata
CAAATTATTTGCTTTATTTACGACACGTTTCTCACATGAACAATTCATGCTCATTTAATTTAGTATTGATTTTATAAATAATTTATTAATTAATTAATTATTTTTATAATTATTTATTAATTTATTGCGACAAAATGCAAAAAATCTCTTATTAACGTTAGTATATACAATTAGTTTGCACATCCTTGACGGGTGCGATCATACCAGCACTAATGCACCGGATCCCATCAGAACTCCGAAGTTAAGCGTGCTTGGGCGAGAGTAGTACTAGGATGGGTGACCCCCTGGGAAGTCCTCGTGTTGCACCCCTTTTTCGATTTCATTTTTTTTTCGCCTTCAAATTATTTGCTTTATTTACGACACGTTTCTCACATGAACAATTCATGCTCATTTAATTTAGTATTGATTTTATAAATAATTTAATAATTAATTAATTATTTTTATAATTATTTATTAATTTATTGCGACAAAATGCAAAAAATCTCTTATTAACGTTAGTATATACAATTAGTTTGCACATCCTTGACGGGTGCGATCATACCAGCACTAATGCACCGGATCCCATCAGAACTCCGAAGTTAAGCGTGCTTGGCCGAGAGTAGTACTAGGATGGGTGACCCCCTGGGAAGTCCTCGTGTTGCACCCCTTTTTCGATTTCATTTTTTTTTCGCCTTCAAATTATTTGCTTTATTTACGACACGTTTCTCACATGAACAATTCATGCTCATTTAATTTAGTATTGATTTTATAAATAATTTAATAATTAATTAATTATTTTTATAATTATTTATTAATTTATTGCGACAAAATGCAAAAAATCTCTTATTAACGTTAGTATATACAATTAGTTTGCACATCCTTGACGGGTGCGATCATACCAGCACTAATGCACCGGATCCCATCAGAACTCCGAAGTTAAGCGTGCTTGGGCGAGAGTAGTACTAGGATGGGTGACCCCCTGGGAAGTCCTCGTGTTGCACCCCTTTTTCGATTTCATTTTTTTTTCGCCTTCAAATTATTTGCTTTATTTACGACACGTTTCTCACATGAACAATTCATGCTCATTTAATTTAGTATTGATTTTATAAATAATTTAATAATTAATTAATTATTTTTATAATTATTTATTAATTTATTGCGACAAAATGCAAAAAATCTCTTATTAACGTTAGTATATACAATTAGTTTGCACATCCTTGACGGGTGCGATCATACCAGCACTATTGCACCGGATCCCATCAGAACTCCGAAGTTAAGCGTGCTTGGGCGAGAGTAGTACTAGGATGGGTGACCCCCTGGGAAGTCCTCGTGTTGCACCCCTTTTTCGATTTCATTTTTTTTTCGCCTTCAAATTATTTGCTTTATTTACGACACGTTTCTCACATGAACAATTCATGCTCATTTAATTTAGTATTGATTTTATAAATAATTTAATAATTAATTAATTATTTTTATAATTATTTATTAATTTATTGCGACAAAATGCAAAAAATCTCTTATTAACGTTAGTATATACAATTAGTTTGCACATCCTTGACGGGTGCGATCATACCAGCACTAATGCACCGGATCCCATCAGAACTCCGAAGTTAAGCGTGCTTGGGCGAGAGTAGTACTAGGATGGGTGACCCCCTGGGAAGTCCTCGTGTTGCACCCCTTTTTCGATTTCATTTTTTTTTCGCCTTCAAATTATTTGCTTTATTTACGACACGTTTCTCACATGAACAATTCATGCTCATTTAATTTAGTATTGATTTTATAAATAATTTAATAATTAATTAATTATTTTTATAATTATTTATTAATTTATTGCGACAAAATGCAAAAAATCTCTTATTAACGTTAGTATATACAATTAGTTTGCACATCCTTGACGGGTGCGATCATACCAGCACTAATGCACCGGATCCCATCAGAACTCCGAAGTTAAGCGTGCTTGGGCGAGAGTAGTACTAGGATGGGTGACCCCCTGGGAAGTCCTCGTGTTGCACCCCTTTTTCGATTTCATTTTTTTTTCGCCTTCAAATTATTTGCTTTATTTACGACACGTTTCTCACATGAACAATTCATGCTCATTTAATTTAGTATTGATTTTATAAATAATTTAATAATTAATTAATTATTTTTATAATTATTTATTAATTTATTGCGACAAAATGCAAAAAATCTCTTATTAACGTTAGTATATACAATTAGTTTGCACATCCTTGACGGGTGCGATCATACCAGCACTAATGCACCGGATCCCATCAGAACTCCGAAGTTAAGCGTGCTTGGGCGAGAGTAGTACTAGGATGGGTGACCCCCTGGGAAGTCCTCGTGTTGCACCCCTTTTTCGATTTCATTTTTTTTTCGCCTTCAAATTATTTGCTTTATTTACGACACGTTTCTCACATGAACAATTCATGCTCATTTAATTTAGTATTGATTTTATAAATAATTTAATAATTAATTAATTATTTTTATAATTATTTATTAATTTATTGCGACAAAATGCAAAAAATCTCTTATTAACGTTAGTATATACAATTAGTTTGCACATCCTTGACGGGTGCGATCATACCAGCACTAATGCACCGGATCCCATCAGAACTCCGAAGTTAAGCGTGCTTGGGCGAGAGTAGTACTAGGATGGGTGACCCCCTGGGAAGTCCTCGTGTTGCACCCCTTTTTCGATTTCATTTTTTTTCGCCTTCAAATTATTTGCTTTATTTACGACACGTTTCTCACATGAACAATTCATGCTCATTTAATTTAGTATTGATTTTATAAATAATTTAATAATTAATTAATTATTTTTATAATTATTTATTAATTTATTGCGACAAAATGCAAAAAATCTCTTATTAACGTTAGTATATACAATTAGTTTGCACATCCTTGACGGGTGCGATCATACCAGCACTAATGCACCGGATCCCATCAGAACTCCGAAGTTAAGCGTGCTTGGGCGAGAGTAGTACTAGGATGGGTGACCCCCTGGGAAGTCCTCGTGTTGCACCCCTTTTTCGATTTCATTTTCTTTTCGCCTTCAAATTATTTGCTTTATTTACGACACGTTTCTCACATGAACAATTCATGCTCATTTAATTTAGTATTGATTTTATAAATAATTTAATAATTAATTAATTATTTTTATAATTATTTATTAATTTATTGCGACAAAATGCAAAAAATCTCTTATTAACGTTAGTATATACAATTAGTTTGCACATCCTTGACGGGTGCGATCATACCAGCACTAATGCACCGGATCCCATCAGAACTCCGAAGTTAAGCGTGCTTGGGCGAGAGTAGTACTAGGATGGGTGACCCCCTGGGAAGTCCTCGTGTTGCACCCCTTTTTCGATTTCATTTTTTTTTCGCCTTCAAATTATTTGCTTTATTTACGACACGTTTCTCACATGAACAATTCATGCTCATTTAATTTAGTATTGATTTAATAAATAATTTAATAATTAATTAATTATTTTTATAATTATTTATTAATTTATTGCGACAAAATGCAAAAAATCTCTTATTAACGTTAGTATATACAATTAGTTTGCACATCCTTGACGGGTGCGATCATACCAGCACTAATGCACCGGATCCCATCAGAACTCCGAAGTTAAGCGTGCTTGGGCGAGAGTAGTACTAGGATGGGTGACCCCCTGGGAAGTCCTCGTGTTGCACCCCTTTTTCGATTTCATTTTTTTTTCGCCTTCAAATTATTTGCTTTATTTACGACACGTTTCTCACATGAACAATTCATGCTCATTTAATTTAGTATTGATTTTATAAATAATTTAATAATTAATTAATTATTTTTATAATTATTTATTAATTTATTGCGACAAAATGCAAAAAATCTCTTATTAACGTTAGTATATACAATTAGTTTGCACATCCTTGACGGGTGCGATCATACCAGCACTAATGCACCGGATCCCATCAGAACTCCGAAGTTAAGCGTGCTTGGGCGAGAGTAGTACTAGGATGGGTGACCCCCTGGGAAGTCCTCGTGTTGCACCCCTTTTTCGATTTCATTTTTTTTTCGCCTTCAAATTATTTGCTTTATTTACGACACGTTTCTCACATGAACAATTCATGCTCATTTAATTTAGTATTGATTTTATAAATAATTTAATAATTAATTAATTATTTTTATAATTATTTATTAATTTATTGCGACAAAATGCAAAAAATCTCTTATTAACGTTAGTATATACAATTAGTTTGCACATCCTTGACGGGTGCGATCATACCAGCACTAATGCACCGGATCCCATCAGAACTCCGAAGTTAAGCGTGCTTGGGCGAGAGTAGTACTAGGATGGGTGACCCCCTGGGAAGTCCTCGTGTTGCACCCCTTTTTCGATTTCATTTTTTTTTCGCCTTCAAATTATTTGCTTTATTTACGACACGTTTCTCACATGAACAATTCATGCTCATTTAATTTAGTATTGATTTTATAAATAATTTAATAATTAATTAATTATTTTTATAATTATTTATTAATTTATTGCGACAAAATGCAAAAAATCTCTTATTAACGTTAGTATATACAATTAGTTTGCACATCCTTGACGGGTGCGATCATACCAGCACTAATGCACCGGATCCCATCAGAACTTCGAAGTTAAGCGTGCTTGGGCGAGAGTAGTACTAGGATGGGTGACCCCCTGGGAAGTCCTCGTGTTGCACCCCTTTTTCGATTTCATTTTTTTTTCGCCTTCAAATTATTTGCTTTATTTACGACACGTTTCTCACATGAACAATTCATGCTCATTTAATTTAGTATTGATTTTATAAATAATTTAATAATTAATTAATTATTTTTATAATTATTTATTAATTTATTGCGACAAAATGCAAAAAATCTCTTATTAACGTTAGTATATACAATTAGTTTGCACATCCTTGACGGGTGCGATCATACCAGCACTAATGCACCGGATCCCATCAGAACTCCGAAGTTAAGCGTGCTTGGGCGAGAGTAGTACTAGGATGGGTGACCCCCCTGGGAAGTCCTCGTGTTGCACCCCTTTTTCGATTTCATTTTTTTTTCGCCTTCAAATTATTTGCTTTATTTACGACACGTTTCTCACATGAACAATTCATGCTCATTTAATTTAGTATTGATTTTATAAATAATTTAATAATTAATTAATTATTTTTATAATTATTTATTAATTTATTGCGACAAAATGCAAAAAATCTCTTATTAACGTTAGTATATACAATTAGTTTGCACATCCTTGACGGGTGCGATCATACCAGCACTAATGCACCGGATCCCATCAGAACTCCGAAGTTAAGCGTGCTTGGGCGAGAGTAGTACTAGGATGGGTGACCCCCTGGGAAGTCCTCGTGTTGCACCCCTTTTTCGATTTCATTTTTTTTTCGCCTTCAAATTATTTGCTTTATTTACGACACGTTTCTCACATGAACAATTCATGCTCATTTAATTTAGTATTGATTTTATAAATAATTTAATAATTAATTAATTATTTTTATAATTATTTATTAATTTATTGCGACAAAATGCAAAAAATCTCTTATTAACGTTAGTATATACAATTAGTTTGCACATCCTTGACGGGTGCGATCATACCAGCACTAATGCACCGGATCCCATCAGAACTCCGAAGTTAAGCGTGCTTGGGCGAGAGTAGTACTAGGATGGGTGACCCCCTGGGAAGTCCTCGTGTTGCACCCCTTTTTCGATTTCATTTTTTTTTCGCCTTCAAATTATTTGCTTTATATACGACACGTTTCTCACATGAACAATTCATGCTCATTTAATTTAGTATTGATTTTATAAATAATTTAATAATTAATTAATTATTTTTATAATTATTTATTAATTTATTGCGACAAAATGCAAAAAATCTCTTATTAACGTTAGTATATACAATTAGTTTGCACATCCTTGACGGGTGCGATCATACCAGCACTAATGCACCGGATCCCATCAGAACTCCGAAGTTAAGCGTGCTTGGGCGAGAGTAGTACTAGGATGGGTGACCCCCTGGGAAGTCCTCGTGTTGCACCCCTTTTTCGATTTCATTTTTTTTTCGCCATCAAATTATTTGCTTTATTTACGACACGTTTCTCACATGAACAATTCATGCTCATTTAATTTAGTATTGATTTTATAAATAATTTAATAATTAATTAATTATTTTTATAATTATTTATTAATTTATTGCGACAAAATGCAAAAAATCTCTTATTAACGTTAGTATATACAATTAGTTTGCACATCCTTGACGGGTGCGATCATACCAGCACTAATGCACCGGATCCCATCAGAACTCCGAAGTTAAGCGTGCTTGGGCGAGAGTAGTACTAGGATGGGTGACCCCCTGGGAAGTCCTCGTGTTGCACCCCTTTTTCGATTTCATTTTTTTTTCGCCTTCAAATTATTTGCTTTATTTACGACACGTTTCTCACATGAACAATTCATGCTCATTTAATTTAGTATTGATTTTATAAATAATTTAATAATTAATTAATTATTTTTATAATTATTTATTAATTTATTGCGACAAAATGCAAAAAATCTCTTATTAACGTTAGTATATACAATTAGTTTGCACATCCTTGACGGGTGCGATCATACCAGCACTAATGCACCGGATCCCATCAGAACTCCGAAGTTAAGCGTGCTTGGGCGAGAGTAGTACTAGGATGGGTGACCCCCTGGGAAGTCCTCGTGTTGCACCCCTTTTTCGATTTCATTTTTTTTTCGCCTTCAAATTATTTGCTTTATTTACGACACGTTTCTCACATGAACAATTCATGCTCATTTAATTTAGTATTGATTTTATAAATAATTTACTAATTAATTAATTATTTTTATAATTATTTATTAATTTATTGCGACAAAATGCAAAAAATCTCTTATTAACGTTAGTATATACAATTAGTTTGCACATCCTTGACGGGTGCGATCATACCAGCACAAATGCACCGGATCCCATCAGAACTCCGAAGTTAAGCGTGCTTGGGCGAGAGTAGTACTAGGATGGGTGACCCCCTGGGAAGTCCTCGTGTTGCACCCCTTTTTCGATTTCATTTTTTTTTCGCCTTCAAATTATTTGCTTTATTTACGACACGTTTCTCACATGAACAATTCATGCTCATTTAATTTAGTATTGATTTTATAAATAATTTAATAATTAATTAATTATTTTTATAATTATTTATTAATTTATTGCGACAAAATGCAAAAAATCTCTTATTAACGTTAGTATATACAATTAGTTTGCACATCCTTGACGGGTGCGATCATACCAGCACTAATGCACCGGATCCCATCAGAACTCCGAAGTTAAGCGTGCTTGGGCGAGAGTAGTACTAG
This sequence comes from Saposhnikovia divaricata, assembly GCA_036435485.1. Lineage (NCBI taxonomy): Eukaryota > Viridiplantae > Streptophyta > Magnoliopsida > Apiales > Apiaceae > Saposhnikovia > Saposhnikovia divaricata. The sequence goes on from JAZHRN010000152.1 coordinate 7,349, forward strand.
GATGGGTGACCCCCTGGGAAGTCCTCGTGTTGCACCCCTTTTTCGATTTCATTTTTTTTCGCCTTCAAATTATTTGCTTTATTTACGACACGTTTCTCACATGAACAATTCATGCTCATTTAATTTAGTATTGATTTTATAAATAATTTAATAATTAATTAATTATTTTTATAATTATTTATTAATTTATTGCGACAAAATGCAAAAAATCTCTTATTAACGTTAGTATATACAATTAGTTTGCACATCCTTGACGGGTGCGATCATACCAGCACTAATGCACCGGATCCCATCAGAACTCCGAAGTTAAGCGTGCTTGGGCGAGAGTAGTACTAGGATGGGTGACCCCCTGGGAAGTCCTCGTGTTGCACCCCTTTTTCGATTTCATTTTTTTTTCGCCTTCAAATTATTTGCTTTATTTACGACACGTTTCTCACATGAACAATTCATGCTCATTTAATTTAGTATTGATTTTATAAATAATTTAATAATTAATTAATTATTTTTATAATTATTTATTAATTTATTGCGACAAAATGCAAAAAATCTCTTATTAACGTTAGTATATACAATTAGTTTGCACATCCTTGACGGGTGCGATCATACCAGCACTAATGCACCGGATCCCATCAGAACTCCGAAGTTAAGCGTGCTTGGGCGAGAGTAGTACTAGGATGGGTGACCCCCTGGGAAGTCCTCGTGTTGCACCCCTTTTTCGATTTCATTTTTTTTCGCCTTCAAATTATTTGCTTTATTTACGACACGTTTCTCACATGAACAATTCATGCTCATTTAATTTAGTATTGATTTTATAAATAATTTAATAATTAATTAATTATTTTTATAATTATTTATTAATTTATTGCGACAAAATGCAAAAAATCTCTTATTAACGTTAGTATATACAATTAGTTTGCACATCCTTGACGGGTGCGATCATACCAGCACTAATGCACCGGATCCCATCAGAACTTCGAAGTTAAGCGTGCTTGGGCGAGAGTAGTACTAGGATGGGTGACCCCCTGGGAAGTCCTCGTGTTGCACCCCTTTTTCGATTTCATTTTTTTTTCGCCTTCAAATTATTTGCTTTATTTACGACACGTTTCTCACATGAACAATTCATGCTCATTTAATTTAGTATTGATTTTATAAATAATTTAATAATTAATTAATTATTTTTATAATTATTTATTAATTTATTGCGACAAAATGCAAAAAATCTCTTATTAACGTTAGTATATACAATTAGTTTGCACATCCTTGACGGGTGCGATCATACCAGCACTAATGCACCGGATCCCATCAGAACTCCGAAGTTAAGCGTGCTTGGGCGAGAGTAGTACTAGGATGGGTGACCCCCTGGGAAGTCCTCGTGTTGCACCCCTTTTTCGATTTCATTTTTTTTTCGCCTTCAAATTATTTGCTTTATTTACGACACGTTTCTCACATGAACAATTCATGCTCATTTAATTTAGTATTGATTTTATAAATAATTTAATAATTAATTAATTATTTTTATAATTATTTATTAATTTATTGCGACAAAATGCAAAAAATCTCTTATTAACGTTAGTATATACAATTAGTTTGCACATCCTTGACGGGTGCGATCATACCAGCACTAATGCACCGGATCCCATCAGAACTCCGAAGTTAAGCGTGCTTGGGCGAGAGTAGTACTAGGATGGGTGACCCCCTGGGAAGTCCTCGTGTTGCACCCCTTTTTCGATTTCATTTTTTTTTCGCCTTCAAATTATTTGCTTTATTTACGACACGTTTCTCACATGAACAATTCATGCTCATTTAATTTAGTATTGATTTTATAAATAATTTAATAATTAATTAATTATTTTTATAATTATTTATTAATTTATTGCGACAAAATGCAAAAAATCTCTTATTAACGTTAGTATATACAATTAGTTTGCACATCCTTGACGGGTGCGATCATACCAGCACTAATGCACCGGATCCCATCAGAACTCCGAAGTTAAGCGTGCTTGGGCGAGAGTAGTACTAGGATGGGTGACCCCCTGGGAAGTCCTCGTGTTGCACCCCTTTTTCGATTTCATTTTTTTTTCGCCTTCAAATTATTTGCTTTATTTACGACACGTTTCTCACATGAACAATTCATGCTCATTTAATTTAGTATTGATTTTATAAATAATTTAATAATTAATTAATTATTTTTATAATTATTTATTAATTTATTGCGACAAAATACAAAAAATCTCTTATTAACGTTAGTATATACAATTAGTTTGCACATCCTTGACGGGTGCGATCATACCAGCACTAATGCACCGGATCCCATCAGAACTCCGAAGTTAAGCGTGCTTGGGCGAGAGTAGTACTAGGATGGGTGACCCCCTGAAAGTCCTCGTGTTGCACCCCTTTTTCGATTTCATTTTTTTTTCGCCTTCAAATTATTTGCTTTATTTACGACACGTTTCTCACATGAACAATTCATGCTCATTTAATTTAGTATTGATTTTATAAATAATTTAATAATTAATTAATTATTTTTATAATTATTTATTAATTTATTGCGACAAAATGCAAAAAATCTCTTATTAACGTTAGTATATACAATTAGTTTGCACATCCTTGACGGGTGCGATCATACCAGCACTAATGCACCGGATCCCATCAGAACTCCGAAGTTAAGCGTGCTTGGGCGAGAGTAGTACTAGGATGGGTGACCCCCTGGGAAGTCCTCGTGTTGCACCCCTTTTTCGATTTCATTTTTTTTTCGCCTTCAAATTATTTGCTTTATTTACGACACATTTCTCACATGAACAATTCATGCTCATTTAATTTAGTATTGATTTTATAAATAATTTAATAATTAATTAATTATTTTTATAATTATTTATTAATTTATTGCGACAAAATGCAAAAAATCTCTTATTAACGTTAGTATATACAATTAGTTTGCACATCCTTGACGGGTGCGATCATACCAGCACTAATGCACCGGATCCCATCAGAACTCCGAAGTTAAGCGTGCTTGGGCGAGAGTAGTACTAGGATGGGTGACCCCCTGGGAAGTCCTCGTGTTGCACCCCTTTTTCGATTTCATTTTTTTTTCGCCTTCAAATTATTTGCTTTATTTACGACACGTTTCTCACATGAACAATTCATGCTCATTTAATTTAGTATTGATTTTATAAATAATTTAATAATTAATTAATTATTTTTATAATTATTTATTAATTTATTGCGACAAAATGCAAAAAATCTCTTATTAACGTTAGTATATACAATTAGTTTGCACATCCTTGACGGGTGCGATCATACCAGCACTAATGCACCGGATCCCATCAGAACTCCGAAGTTAAGCGTGCTTGGGCGAGAGTAGTACTAGGATGGGTGACCCCCTGGGAAGTCCTCGTGTTGCACCCCTTTTTCGATTTCATTTTTTTTTCGCCTTCAAATTATTTGCTTTATTTACGACACGTTTCTCACATGAACAATTCATGCTCATTTAATTTAGTATTGATTTTATAAATAATTTAATAATTAATTAATTATTTTTATAATTATTTATTAATTTATTGCGACAAAATGCAAAAAATCTCTTATTAACGTTAGTATATACAATTAGTTTGCACATCCTTGACGGGTGCGATCATACCAGCACTAATGCACCGGATCCCATCAGAACTCCGAAGTTAAGCGTGCTTGGGCGAGAGTAGTACTAGGATGGGTGACCCCCTGGGAAGTCCTCGTGTTGCACCCCTTTTTCGATTTCATTTTTTTTTCGCCTTCAAATTATTTGCTTTATTTACGACACGTTTCTCACATGAACAATTCATGCTCATTTAATTTAGTATTGATTTTATAAATAATTTAATAATTAATTAATTATTTTTATAATTATTTATTAATTTATTGCGACAAAATGCAAAAAATCTCTTATTAACGTTAGTATATACAATTAGTTTGCACATCCTTGACGGGTGCGATCATACCAGCACTAATGCACCGGATCCCATCAGAACTCCGAAGTTAAGCGTGCTTGGGCGAGAGTAGTACTAGGATGGGTGACCCCCTGGGAAGTCCTCGTGTTGCACCCCTTTTTCGATTTCATTTTTTTTTCGCCTTCAAATTATTTGCTTTATTTACGACACGTTTCTCACATGAACAATTCATGCTCATTTAATTTAGTATTGATTTTATAAATAATTTAATAATTAATTAATTATTTTTATAATTATTTATTAATTTATTGCGACAAAATGCAAAAAATCTCTTATTAACGTTAGTATATACAATTAGTTTGCACATCCTTGACGGGTGCGATCATACCAGCACTAATGCACCGGATCCCATCAGAACTCCGAAGTTAAGCGTGCTTGGGCGAGAGTAGTACTAGGATGGGTGACCCCCTGGGAAGTCCTCGTGTTGCACCCCTTTTTCGATTTCATTTTTTTTTCGCCTTCAAATTATTTGCTTTATTTACGACACGTTTCTCACATGAACAATTCATGCTCATTGAATTTAGTATTGATTTTATAAATAATTTAATAATTAATTAATTATTTTTATAATTATTTATTAATTTATTTCGACAAAATGCAAAAAATCTCTTATTAACGTTAGTATATACAATTAGTTTGCACATCCTTGACGGGTGCGATCATACCAGCACTAATGCACCGGATCCCATCAGAACTCCGAAGTTAAGCGTGCTTGGGCGAGAGTAGTACTAGGATGGGTGACCCCCTGGGAAGTCCTCGTGTTGCACCCCTTTTTCGATTTCATTTTTTTTTCGCCTTCAAATTATTTGCTTTATTTACGACACGTTTCTCACATGAACAATTCATGCTCATTTAATTTAGTATTGATTTTATAAATAATTTAATAATTAATTAATTATTTTTATAATTATTTATTAATTTATTGCGACAAAATGCAAAAAATCTCTTATTAACGTTAGTATATACAATTAGTTTGCACATCCTTGACGGGTGCGATCATACCAGCACTAATGCACCGGATCCCATCAGAACTCCGAAGTTAAGCGTGCTTGGGCGAGAGTAGTACTAGGATGGGTGACCCCCTGGGAAGTCCTCGTGTTGCACCCCTTTTTCGATTTCATTTTTTTTTCGCCTTCAAATTATTTGCTTTATTTACGACACGTTTCTCACATGAACAATTCATGCTCATTTAATTTAGTATTGATTTTATAAATAATTTAATAATTAATTAATTATTTTTATAATTATTTATTAATTTATTGCGACAAAATGCAAAAAATCTCTTATTAACGTTAGTATATACAATTAGTTTGCACATCCTTGACGGGTGCGATCATACCAGCACTAATGCACCGGATCCCATCAGAACTCCGAAGTTAAGCGTGCTTGGGCGAGAGTAGTACTAGGATGGGTGACCCCCTGGGAAGTCCTCGTGTTGCACCCCTTTTTCGATTTCATTTTTTTTTCGCCTTCAAATTATTTGCTTTATTTACGACACGTTTCTCACATGAACAATTCATGCTCATTGAATTTAGTATTGATTTTATAAATAATTTAATAATTAATTAATTATTTTTATAATTATTTATTAATTTATTGCGACAAAATGCAAAAAATCTCTTATTAACGTTAGTATATACAATTAGTTTGCACATCCTTGACGGGTGCGATCATACGATCACTAATGCACCGGATCCCATCAGAACTCCGAAGTTAAGCGTGCTTGGGCGAGAGTAGTACTAGGATGGGTGACCCCCTGGGAAGTCCTCGTGTTGCACCCCTTTTTCGATTTCATTTTTTTTTCGCCTTCAAATTATTTGCTTTATTTACGACACGTTTCTCACATGAACAATTCATGCTCATTTAATTTAGTATTGATTTTATAAATAATTTAATAATTAATTAATTATTTTTATAATTATTTATTAATTTATTGCGACAAAATGCAAAAAATCTCTTATTAACGTTAGTATATACAATTAGTTTGCACATCCTTGACGGGTGCGATCATACCAGCACTAATGCACCGGATCCCATCAGAACTCCGAAGTTAAGCGTGCTTGGGCGAGAGTAGTACTAGGATGGGTGACCCCCTGGGAAGTCCTCGTGGTGCACCCCTTTTTCGATTTCATTTTTTTTTCGCCTTCAAATTATTTGCTTTATTTACGACACGTTTCTCACATGAACAATTCATGCTCATTTAATTTAGTATTGATTTTATAAATAATTTAATAATTAATTAATTATTTTTATAATTATTTATTAATTTATTGCGACAAAATGCAAAAAATCTCTTATTAACGTTAGTATATACAATTAGTTTGCACATCCTTGACGGGTGCGATCATACCAGCACTAATGCACCGGATCCCATCAGAACTCCGAAGTTAAGCGTGCTTGGGCGAGAGTAGTACTAGGATGGGTGACCCCCTGGGAAGTCCTCGTGTTGCACCCCTTTTTCGATTTCATTTTTTTTTCGCCTTCAAATTATTTGCTTTATTTACGACACGTTTCTCACATGAACAATTCATGCTCATTGAATTTAGTATTGATTTTATAAATAATTTAATAATTAATTAATTATTTTTATAATTATTTATTAATTTATTGCGACAAAATGCAAAAAATCTCTTATTAACGTTAGTATATACAATTAGTTTGCACATCCTTGACGGGTGCGATCATACCAGCACTAATGCACCGGATCCCATCAGAACTCCGAAGTTAAGCGTGCTTGGGCGAGAGTAGTACTAGGATGGGTGACCCCCTGGGAAGTCCTCGTGTTGCACCCCTTTTTCGATTTCTTTTTTTTTTCGCCTTCAAATTATTTGCTTTATTTACGACACGTTTCTCACATGAACAATTCATGCTCATTTAATTTAGTATTGATTTTATAAATAATTTAATAATTAATTAATTATTTTTATAATTATTTATTAATTTATTGCGACAAAATGCAAAAAATCTCTTATTAACGTTAGTATATACAATTAGTTTGCACATCCTTGACGGGTGCGATCATACCAGCACTAATGCACCGGATCCCATCAGAACTCCGAAGTTAAGCGTGCTTGGGTGAGAGTAGTACTAGGATGGGTGACCCCCTGGGAAGTCCTCGTGTTGCACCCCTTTTTCGATTTCATTTTTTTTTCGCCTTCAAATTATTTGCTTTATTTACGACACGTTTCTCACATGAACAATTCATGCTCATTTAATTTAGTATTGATTTTATAAATAATTTAATAATTAATTAATTATTTTTATAATTATTTATTAATTTATTGCGACAAAATGCAAAAAATCTCTTATTAACGTTAGTATATACAATTAGTTTGCACATCCTTGACGGGTGCGATCATACCAGCACTAATGCACCGGATCCCATCAGAACTCCGAAGTTAAGCGTGCTTGGGCGAGAGTAGTACTAGGATGGGTGACCCCCTGGGAAGTCCTCGTGTTGCACCCCTTTTTCGATTTCATTTTTTTTTTCGCCTTCAAATTATTTGCTTTATTTACGACACGTTTCTCACATGAACAATTCATGCTCATTGAATTTAGTATTGATTTTATAAATAATTTAATAATTAATTAATTATTTTTATAATTATTTATTAATTTATTGCGACAAAATGCAAAAAATCTCTTATTAACGTTAGTATATACAATTAGTTTGCACATCCTTGACGGGTGCGATCATACCAGCACTAATGCACCGGATCCCATCAGAACTCCGAAGTTAAGCGTGCTTGGGCGAGAGTAGTACTAGGATGGGTGACCCCCTGGGAAGTCCTCGTGTTGCACCCCTTTTTCGATTTCTTTTTTTTTTCGCCTTCAAATTATTTGCTTTATTTACGACACGTTTCTCACATGAACAATTCATGCTCATTTAATTTAGTATTGATTTTATAAATAATTTAATAATTAATTAATTATTTTTATAATTATTTATTAATTTATTGCGACAAAATGCAAAAAATCTCTTATTAACGTTAGTATATACAATTAGTTTGCACATCCTTGACGGGTGCGATCATACCAGCACTAATGCACCGGATCCCATCAGAACTCCGAAGTTAAGCGTGCTTGGGCGAGAGTAGTACTAGGATGGGTGACCCCCTGGGAAGTCCTCGTGTTGCACCCCTTTTTCGATTTCATTTTTTTTTCGCCTTCAAATTATTTGCTTTATTTACGACACGTTTCTCACATGAACAATTCATGCTCATTTAATTTAGTATTGATTTTATAAATAATTTAATAATTAATTAATTATTTTTATAATTATTTATTAATTTATTGCGACAAAATGCAAAAAATCTCTTATTAACGTTAGTATATACAATTAGTTTGCACATCCTTGACGGGTGCGATCATACCAGCACTAATGCACCGGATCCCATCAGAACTCCGAAGTTAAGCGTGCTTGGGCGAGAGTAGTACTAGGATGGGTGACCCCCTGGGAAGTCCTCGTGTTGCACCCCTTTTTCGATTTCATTTTTTTTTCGCCTTCAAATTATTTGCTTTATTTACGACACGTTTCTCACATGAACAATTCATGCTCATTTAATTTAGTATTGATTTTATAAATAATTTAATAATTAATTAATTATTTTTATAATTATTTATTAATTTATTGCGACAAAATGCAAAAAATCTCTTATTAACGTTAGTATATACAATTAGTTTGCACATCCTTGACGGGTGCGATCATACCAGCACTAATGCACCGGATCCCATCAGAACTCCGAAGTTAAGCGTGCTTGGGCGAGAGTAGTACTAGGATGGGTGACCCCCTGGGAAGTCCTCGTGTTGCACCCCTTTTTCGATTTCATTTTTTTTTCGCCTTCAAATTATTTGCTTTATTTACGACACGTTTCTCACATGAACAATTCATGCTCATTTAATTTAGTATTGATTTTATAAATAATTTAATAATTAATTAATTATTTTTATAATTATTTATTAATTTATTGCGACAAAATGCAAAAAATCTCTTATTAACGTTAGTATATACAATTAGTTTGCACATCCTTGACGGGTGCGATCATACCAGCACTAATGCACCGGATCCCATCAGAACTCCGAAGTTAAGCGTGCTTGGGCGAGAGTAGTACTAGGATGGGTGACCCCCTGGGAAGTCCTCGTGTTGCACCCCTTTTTCGATTTCATTTTTTTTTCGCCTTCAAATTATTTGCTTTATTTACGACACGTTTCTCACATGAACAATTCATGCTCATTGAATTTAGTATTGATTTTATAAATAATTTAATAATTAATTAATTATTTTTATAATTATTTATTAATTTATTGCGACAAAATGCAAAAAATCTCTTATTAACGTTAGTATATACAATTAGTTTGCACATCCTTGACGGGTGCGATCATACTAGCACTAAAGCACCGGATCCCATCAGAACTCCGAAGTTAAGCGTGCTTGGGCGAGAGTAGTACTAGGATGGGTGACCCCCTGGGAAGTCCTCGTGTTGCACCCCTTTTTCGATTTCATTTTTTTTTCGCCTTCAAATTATTTGCTTTATTTACGACACGTTTCTCACATGAACAATTCATGCTCATTTAATTTAGTATTGATTTTATAAATAATTTAATAATTAATTAATTATTTTTATAATTATTTATTAATTTATTGCGACAAAATGCAAAAAATCTCTTATTAACGTTAGTATATACAATTAGTTTGCACATCCTTGACGGGTGCGATCATACCAGCACTAATGCACCGGATCCCATCAGAACTCCGAAGTTAAGCGTGCTTGGGCGAGAGTAGTACTAGGATGGGTGACCCCCTGGGAAGTCCTCGTGGTGCACCCCTTTTTCGATTTCATTTTTTTTTCGCCTTCAAATTATTTGCTTTATTTACGACACGTTTCTCACATGAACAATTCATGCTCATTTAATTTAGTATTGATTTTATAAATAATTTAATAATTAATTAATTATTTTTATAATTATTTATTAATTTATTGCGACAAAATGCAAAAAATCTCTTATTAACGTTAGTATATACAATTAGTTTGCACATCCTTGACGGGTGCGATCATACCAGCACTAATGCACCGGATCCCATCAGAACTCCGAAGTTAAGCGTGCTTGGGCGAGAGTAGTACTAGGATGGGTGACCCCCTGGGAAGTCCTCGTGTTGCACCCCTTTTTCGATTTCATTTTTTTTTCGCCTTCAAATTATTTGCTTTATTTACGACACGTTTCTCACATGAACAATTCATGCTCATTTAATTTAGTATTGATTTTATAAATAATTTAATAATTAATTAATTATTTTTATAATTATTTATTAATTTATTGCGACAAAATGCAAAAAATCTCTTATTAACGTTAGTATATACAATTAGTTTGCACATCCTTGACGGGTGCGATCATACCAGCACTAATGCACCGGATCCCATCAGAACTCCGAAGTTAAGCGTGCTTGGGCGAGAGTAGTACTAGGATGGGTGACCCCCTGGGAAGTCCTCGTGTTGCACCCCTTTTTCGATTTCATTTTTTTTTCGCCTTCAAATTATTTGCTTTATTTACGACACGTTTCTCACATGAACAATTCATGCTCATTTAATTTAGTATTGATTTTATAAATAATTTAATAATTAATTAATTATTTTTATAATTATTTATTAATTTATTGCGACAAAATGCAAAAAATCTCTTATTAACGTTAGTATATACAATTAGTTTGCACATCCTTGACGGGTGCGATCATACCAGCACTAATGCACCGGATCCCATCAGAACTCCGAAGTTAAGCGTGCTTGGGCGAGAGTAGTACTAGGATGGGTGACCCCCTGGGAAGTCCTCGTGTTGCACCCCTTTTTCGATTTCATTTTTTTTTCGCCTTCAAATTATTTGCTTTATTTACGACACGTTTCTCACATGAACAATTCATGCTCATTGAATTTAGTATTGATTTTATAAATAATTTAATAATTAATTAATTATTTTTATAATTATTTATTAATTTATTGCGACAAAATGCAAAAAATCTCTTATTAACGTTAGTATATACAATTAGTTTGCACATCCTTGACGGGTGCGATCATACTAGCACTAAAGCACCGGATCCCATCAGAACTCCGAAGTTAAGCGTGCTTGGGCGAGAGTAGTACTAGGATGGGTGACCCCCTGGGAAGTCCTCGTGTTGCACCCCTTTTTCGATTTCATTTTTTTTTCGCCTTCAAATTATTTGCTTTATTTACGACACGTTTCTCACATGAACAATTCATGCTCATTTAATTTAGTATTGATTTTATAAATAATTTAATAATTAATTAATTATTTTTATAATTATTTATTAATTTATTGCGACAAAATGCAAAAAATCTCTTATTAACGTTAGTATATACAATTAGTTTGCACATCCTTGACGGGTGCGATCATACCAGCACTAATGCACCGGATCCCATCAGAACTCCGAAGTTAAGCGTGCTTGGGCGAGAGTAGTACTAGGATGGGTGACCCCCTGGGAAGTCCTCGTGGTGCACCCCTTTTTCGATTTCATTTTTTTTTCGCCTTCAAATTATTTGCTTTATTTACGACACGTTTCTCACATGAACAATTCATGCTCATTTAATTTAGTATTGATTTTATAAATAATTTAATAATTAATTAATTATTTTTATAATTATTTATTAATTTATTGCGACAAAATGCAAAAAATCTCTTATTAACGTTAGTATATACAATTAGTTTGCACATCCTTGACGGGTGCGATCATACCAGCACTAATGCACCGGATCCCATCAGAACTCCGAAGTTAAGCGTGCTTGGGCGAGAGTAGTACTAGGATGGGTGACCCCCTGGGAAGTCCTCGTGTTGCACCCCTTTTTCGATTTCATTTTTTTTTCGCCTTCAAATTATTTGCTTTATTTACGACACGTTTCTCACATGAACAATTCATGCTCATTTAATTTAGTATTGATTTTATAAATAATTTAATAATTAATTAATTATTTTTATAATTATTTATTAATTTATTGCGACAAAATGCAAAAAATCTCTTATTAACGTTAGTATATACAATTAGTTTGCACATCCTTGACGGGTGCGATCATACCAGCACTAATGCACCGGATCCCATCAGAACTCCGAAGTTAAGCGTGCTTGGGCGAGAGTAGTACTAGGATGGGTGACCCCCTGGGAAGTCCTCGTGTTGCACCCCTTTTTCGATTTCATTTTTTTTTCGCCTTCAAATTATTTGCTTTATTTACGACACGTTTCTCACATGAACAATTCATGCTCATTTAATTTAGTATTGATTTTATAAATAATTTAATAATTAATTAATTATTTTTATAATTATTTATTAATTTATTGCGACAAAATGCAAAAAATCTCTTATTAACGTTAGTATATACAATTAGTTTGCACATCCTTGACGGGTGCGATCATACCAGCACTAATGCACCGGATCCCATCAGAACTCCGAAGTTAAGCGTGCTTGGGCGAGAGTAGTACTAGGATGGGTGACCCCCTGGGAAGTCCTCGTGTTGCACCCCTTTTTCGATTTCATTTTTTTTTCGCCTTCAAATTATTTGCTTTATTTACGACACGTTTCTCACATGAACAATTCATGCTCATTGAATTTAGTATTGATTTTATAAATAATTTTATAATTAATTAATTATTTTTATAATTATTTATTAATTTATTGCGACAAAATGCAAAAAATCTCTTATTAACGTTAGTATATACAATTAGTTTGCACATCCTTGACGGGTGCGATCATACTAGCACTAAAGCACCGGATCCCATCAGAACTCCGAAGTTAAGCGTGCTTGGGCGAGAGTAGTACTAGGATGGGTGACCCCCTGGGAAGTCCTCGTGTTGCACCCCTTTTTCGATTTCATTTTTTTTTCGCCTTCAAATTATTTGCTTTATTTACGACACGTTTCTCACATGAACAATTCATGCTCATTTAATTTAGTATTGATTTTATAAATAATTTAATAATTAATTAATTATTTTTATAATTATTTATTAATTTATTGCGACAAAATGCAAAAAATCTCTTATTAACGTTAGTATATACAATTAGTTTGCACATCCTTGACGGGTGCGATCATACCAGCACTAATGCACCGGATCCCATCAGAACTCCGAAGTTAAGCGTGCTTGGGCGAGAGTAGTACTAGGATGGGTGACCCCCTGGGAAGTCCTCGTGGTGCACCCCTTTTTCGATTTCATTTTTTTTTCGCCTTCAAATTATTTGCTTTATTTACGACACGTTTCTCACATGAACAATTCATGCTCATTTAATTTAGTATTGATTTTATAAATAATTTAATAATTAATTAATTATTTTTATAATTATTTATTAATTTATTGCGACAAAATGCAAAAAATCTCTTATTTTTTTTTTTTTTGAAATAAATCGAACTTGCATTAAACACTCAAATCCAACTCCAGTACATGAATAAGGAAATTAGGCGGAGTGACATACCACTCCCCTGTGTCTGTCATAGAATAAGTAGCTTGTGCTAGCACATGAGCTACATTATTCGCAGAACGATACGAAAATTTAACTAGCACTTGATTTATGTGCTTAAGAAGTTGAACACAATCCATTACAATACTAGCAAAAATGTCTCTTCCTGGTTTGCCATTTACCGAATCTGCTAGGACATACGAATCCGTTTCGAAAATACACCTAGTAAAACCTTTATCTATGACCCAAGAGAGTGCTTCTTTTAAGCCAATAGCTTCAGCCTCACGCGGTTTCCATCCACCTGTTATCTTCATACATTTAGCAGCAACAAAAGCCCCACGATCATCTCTAATCACCGCTGCTATTCCTATAAAACCGTTCATAAACACTGTTGCGTCTATGTTGATCTTTAGCCATCCCAGCGACGGTGGAGACCATATACGATCCCCCATTTCCAGCTTGTTCCTCTTGCTTGCTTCTGCCACCTGGGCTTCCTGCCATTCCCTAATCAGATAAGTAGCAGCATTTTTTACCCCAAACACTGATCCGTTTACTTTGTCCCATAGCCATCTGTTTCGTCGAGTCCATATGCTCCAGCACAACATTGCAACTTCTGTACATTGCTCCCTCGTAGCTTGATCGAACACCCTTTCAAAAATGGCAGTTGGAGTTTCACTGGGAAGACAACTCACCACCTGGGCCAAGCCAACCATACACCACACTGATTTTGCAAAATTACATAAGAACATTACATGGGTATCAGTTTCTACCTGACTACGACACCACGGACAAATAGGAGCAATATTCAGCGATTTCGCCACCAAAGCTGCATTTGTTGGTAAAACTCCCCTGCATAACCTCCATATTAGGTTGACTACCTTATTTGGAAGTTTCAGAGTCCAAATTTTTTTCCAAAGCTTCGAATGGTCATCCCTACATTCTCCTTGCAAGAATCTGTAGCAACTCCTCACTGTGTACTCCCCTTTATCGTCTAGTATCCAATACCAAGAATCATTTGTTGATTGTATCGGTATTGGGATACGTTTAATTAAGTCCCTATCTCGTTGAACAAACAAGTCATCCAGCAATTCATTATCCCATGTTCGACCACCAGGCAACATTAAGTTACTGACCTTAGCATCGGATAATTGATCGTATTTACATGTGATGACATATCCATTACCTTCATCTGGCAACCAAGGAACACTCCAGACCAATGTATCTTCTCCAGTTCCAATCTTTCGTCTAGCACCTGCCTTGACTGCAGTAAGCGCTTCAAGTATTCCCCTCCACACATAACTGGGATTACTTCCTAGATTTGCATTTAACAATTCTGAATTTGGGTAATATCTGGCCTTCATAACTGCACTAACCAACGGGTGTGCTTCTGTAAGCAGGCGCCATCCCTGCTTGGCTAGCATTGCCAAATTAAATTTCTTTAGATCCTTCAAACCCATACCCCCAAACTCTTTTGGTTTGCATAATCTTTTCCATGTAATCCATTTGATCCCTCTGCCATTTGAACCTCCTCCCCATAAATAAGCATTCATCTTTCTTTCGATCTCTTCGCAAATCGATTCTGGGATTAAAAACAGACTCATCCAAAAATTTGGAGTTGTCTGTGCGGAAGATTTGAGCAAAGTCAGTTTGCCTGCTTTCGATAATTCCTTATTGCACCAAGTATGCAATTTACCTTGAACCTTATCACTAATAAAACCAAAAGCTGCCTTCTTGCTTTTTCCCACATACATTGGCATACCTAGATACTTTCCTGGTCTCTCCTTTTCGTTTACTTGCAGAATTTCACAAATTTGATTCCTTTCTGAGGCATTCGTGTTTGGACTGAAAACTATATCTGATTTGTTGTAGTTGACGACTTGGCCCGATAAATTTTCATACTGCTGTAGGATACTCTTCATTTGCTGCGCTTCTGAGTGCTTTGCCTTAAAGAATAAATAACAATCATCTGCAAATAGCAGATGAGTTATTGTTGGTGCCTTTCGAGCCACCCTACATCCATGGACCAAACCCCTTTCTTCATAATTGCTAAGCATCCCCGTTAAACCTTCAGCACAAAGAATGTATAAATACGGGGATAGAGGATCCCCCTGTCTAATCCCACGGAAAGGCTGCACATCTCCAAAATAATTCCCATCTCTCATAAAACTATACTTCACCGTCTTGACTAGCTGCATCACTCGACTAATCCACACTTGGGAAAAACCAACCTTATTCAATATTTGTTCAAGATACCTCCATTCCAACCTGTCATACGCTTTGGATATATCGATTTTGAGTGCCGCTTCTCCCACTTTTCCTTGATTTTTCCTATGTATGTAATGATTAATCTCGAACGCAAGCAAAGCATTATCCGTTAACATTCGGCCCTCTATAAAAGCACTTTGGTTACTTGAAATAATCATATTGAGACAAGGTTTCAACCTATTTGCCATAACTTTTGATATGATACGCATCAAAACATTGCATAAAGATATAGGTCGCAGATCAGAAACCTGTTTTGGATGCTTCACCTTAGGAATAAGACACACAAGGGTTCTATTTATGTCATCAGGTAGCTCACCATAATCAAAGAAAGACTTACAGAAGTTTACCACATCTGTTCCCACCAGGGTCCAGTACGTTTGGAAAAAACACGGATTTAGGCCATCAATCCCTGGAGATTTCTCTGGGTACATAGCAAATACGGCTGCTCGAACCTCCTCTTCTGTTAGTGCTTGCATCAGGCCTCGACTACAGTCTTCTGTTATACATTTAAAGCTCACTCCTCCTGGCATTTGTTCCCCTGTATCAACTGTTGTGAAAATGTTTTCAAAATACTTAACAATTGTATTTTGAATGCCCTCCTCCGTTTCCTGCCACTCTCCATCATCATCTTTCAGTCTTTTAATCTTATTATGTTCTTTCCTCCCAGTTGCAAACTTATGAAAGAAACGTGTGTTGTTATCTCCCTCCTTTAACCAGTACTGTTTAGCCCTTTGTCTCCAGAATATTTCTTGCTTTTCTAGTAGTCTTAAGTACTTCCATTTTGCTTCATTGTATCTACGCACCCCTTCTGCATCTCTTCTTGATCTCAGCTTCTGCATATTCTTTCGAAAAAACGCCATTTTGCTTCTCAAGTTTTTCACTAAACCCCCCCCCATTCTTCCAACTTCAAACAGCACAATGCTATTTTACTTTCTAGGCTATTCGTTCCCAAATCTGTCCAGCAGTTTTCTACAATGTTTCGACATTCTCTTTCTTGTATCCACATGTTTTCGAAACGAAACCGCTTGCCACATGGAACATAAATCTGTTTATGTAACTGGAGGCATAACGGCAAATGATCCGAAGTAGATAGTTCATGCACTCGTACCTCTGCGTTTGGAAACAAAGCTCTCCAATCTTGATTAGCAAGACCCCTATCTAGTCTTTCAGCCACCCATCTATCTGATCCCCTGAACCTCTCCCAAGTAAACTTACTTCCAGTATAGCCCAAATCATCCAAGGCACAATCATTTATAGCTTCTGAAAACCCATTCAACAGCGTACGCGGATGGCCATGACCCCCTTCCTTTTCATCAGCTGTTATTAAATCATTAAAGTCGCCTATTATACACCAAGGCAGACTTGAATCCGCAGCCAACATTCGCAGCATATTCCAAGCCTCAAATCTTCTTCCCCGTTCCGGGAATCCATAATAACCTGTATAGCGCCATCTCCCCATTTGATCATGCATCACTTCAAAATCTATAAAGTTTGGACAACTCTTAGTTACTGTGACATGCCCTGCATTATTCCAAAATAACGCCAGACCTCCTCCATGCCCACGTGCGTCAACTGCAAAACAACAAACGAAACCTAGCTGTTTTTTAACTCTTTCTACCTTTTCTTTTTTAATAAGTGTCTCACTTAAAAATATAATACTTGGCCTATAAAACTTGTTTATTTCCTTTAATAGTCTAACTGTTCGTGGATTGGCCAGTCCATGACAGTTCCAGGCAATGATACTCATAGCTCTTGGCGGGCCTGGACCACAGGACCCGCCATTTGCAAGTTTAAAGGCACGTTATTTTGTTTGTCAACCTTTGCTCCATTCTGCTCCCCTTCCTTAATTCCCTCCACTATATCCTCTATTCTCTTTCTTTTTGTATCAATCACAATATTCTCTCTTTCCATATTTTCATCCCCACTGTCCCCTCCCACACTTTGTGGTCCAACAACTTGACTATCTTTTACACTTTGTATTCCATCCATTTGAGTATTAAAACTTTCTTCCTTCCTCCTATAATCATGGTTTTGGACTTGAACCCCACCCTTGTCCCCCTGTATTTCTCCAACCACATTATCTACCTCCATGAATCTCGGTTGTTCTTGACTGCTTCCTTGACCATTCTTTGATCCAGAACTCCATTGGTTACTACCTGCATTTGAGTTTCTCAACCATCTCATTCCTGTATTACTTTTTGTTGCATTTCTTGAAGGTGCACGCAGCCATACTCCATAAGCTTTAACAACTTCTTTGTCAGGATTCTCGTAGACAATGTTACAATCCCTCTCTGAGTGCCCCAAAATGCCACATACAAAACAGAATGTTCCTAGTCGTTCATACTTGAAGTTAATCCAGGACCAGTTATCCCCCTCCCTCCTTATTTTCACCCTTCTTCTCAGTGGTTTCTCTACATTAATCATGACTCTTATTCTTGCAAATGGTTTCCAGATTCCATCGAGAGTGTTTGTATCCATACGAACAAAACTTCCTACTGATGAACCTATGCTTCTTAGTATATTTTCCGATAGCATCCCCATTGGAATGTCATATGCCTGTACCCACATCTCCACATACTCCAGCTTAGCCATGCTTGGATTTTCACCTTTTCCCAATATATGAAGAACCAGGGTGGCTTGTTCAAAAGACCAAGGCCCTCCTTCAATTACCTTTCTAAGATCCATTTTGTGATAGAACACAAACGAGTATCTCCCTTCCCCAATGTCATGCACCTCCATTCCCTCCTTTGGTCTCCATAACAACGCCATTATATTCTGCATAGCCTGAAAGTTGATGTTCTTTTCCGTTAGGAACTTACCAATTAACACATATGTAGGCTTCTGTTCCACTTTCTCTGTACTTGCCACTACTATGCCACCTTCATCATCTTCGTCAATAACCAGAGCTTTATACATGTCTTCTAATGCTTTATCTTGCCTTGCCATTCCTACGATAAACTGCTCTGTATGCTTCGAAAACGTAAGGAAATGTGTTTTAAAACTGAAAAGAAGATTGGACTAGAAACAGGATAGATAGAAGATTGGACTAGTAACAGGATAGGATAGATATAATATAAAGAAAGACAACAAAGAAACTGTCACTATGGACAGAGAGAAAAAATATACAATTAGTTTGCACATCCTTGACGGGTGCGATCATACCAGCACTAATGCACCGGATCCCATCAGAACTCCGAAGTTAAGCGTGCTTGGGCGAGAGTAGTACTAGGATGGGTGACCCCCTGGGAAGTCCTCGTGTTGCACCCCTTTTTCGATTTCATTTTTTTTTCGCCTTCAAATTATTTGCTTTATTTACGACACGTTTCTCACATGAACAATTCATGCTCATTTAATTTAGTATTGATTTTATAAATAATTTAATAATTAATTAATTATTTTTATAATTATTTATTAATTTATTGCGACAAAATGCAAAAAATCTCTTATTAACGTTAGTATATACAATTAGTTTGCACATCCTTGACGGGTGCGATCATACCAGCACTAATGCACCGGATCCCATCAGAACTCCGAAGTTAAGCGTGCTTGGGCGAGAGTAGTACTAGGATGGGTGACCCCCTGGGAAGTCCTCGTGTTGCACCCCTTTTTCGATTTCATTTTTTTTTCGCCTTCAAATTATTTGCTTTATTTACGACACGTTTCTCACATGAACAATTCATGCTCATTTAATTTAGTATTGATTTTATAAATAATTTAATAATTAATTAATTATTTTTATAATTATTTATTAATTTATTGCGACAAAATGCAAAAAATCTCTTATTAACGTTAGTATATACGATTAGTTTGCACATCCTTGACGGGTG
Organism: Saposhnikovia divaricata; assembly: GCA_036435485.1. Classification (NCBI taxonomy): domain Eukaryota; kingdom Viridiplantae; phylum Streptophyta; class Magnoliopsida; order Apiales; family Apiaceae; genus Saposhnikovia; species Saposhnikovia divaricata. The sequence goes on from JAZHRN010000152.1 coordinate 26,875, forward strand.
CGATCATACCAGCACTAATGCACCGGATCCCATCAGAACTCCGAAGTTAAGCGTGCTTGGGCGAGAGTAGTACTAGGATGGGTGACCCCCTGGGAAGTCCTCGTGTTGCACCCCTTTTTCGATTTCATTTTTTTTTCGCCTTCAAATTATTTGCTTTATTTACGACACGTTTCTCACATGAACAATTCATGCTCATTTAATTTAGTATTGATTTTATAAATAATTTAATAATTAATTAATTATTTTTATAATTATTTATTAATTTATTGCGACAAAATGCAAAAAATCTCTTATTAACGTTAGTATATACGATTAGTTTGCACATCCTTGACGGGTGCGATCATACCAGCACTAATGCACCGGATCCCATCAGAACTCCGAAGTTAAGCGTGCTTGGGCGAGAGTAGTACTAGGATGGGTGACCCCCTCGGAAGTCCTCGTGTTGCACCCCTTTTTCGATTTCATTTTTTTTTCGCCTTCAAATTATTTGCTTTATTTACGACACGTTTCTCACATGAACAATTCATGCTCATTTAATTTAGTATTGATTTTATAAATAATTTAATAATTAATTAATTATTTTTATAATTATTTATTAATTTATTGCGACAAAATGCAAAAAATCTCTTATTAACGTTAGTATATACAATTAGTTTGCACATCCTTGACGGGTGCGATCATACCAGCACTAATGCACCGGATCCCATCAGAACTCCGAAGTTAAGCGTGCTTGGGCGAGAGTAGTACTAGGATGGGTGACCCCCTGGGAAGTCCTCGTGTTGCACCCCTTTTTCGATTTCATTTTTTTTTCGCCTTCAAATTATTTGCTTTATTTACGACACGTTTCTCACATGAACAATTCATGCTCATTTAATTTAGTATTGATTTTATAAATAATTTAATAATTAATTAATTATTTTTATAATTATTTATTAATTTATTGCGACAAAATGCAAAAAATCTCTTATTAACGTTAGTATATACGATTAGTTTGCACATCCTTGACGGGTGCGATCATACCAGCACTAATGCACCGGATCCCATCAGAACTCCGAAGTTAAGCGTGCTTGGGCGAGAGTAGTACTAGGATGGGTGACCCCCTGGGAAGTCCTCGTGTTGCACCCCTTTTTCGATTTCATTTTTTTTTCGCCTTCAAATTATTTGCTTTATTTACGACACGTTTCTCACATGAACAATTCATGCTCATTTAATTTAGTATTGATTTTATAAATAATTTAATAATTAATTAATTATTTTTATAATTATTTATTAATTTATTGCGACAAAATGCAAAAAATCTCTTATTAACGTTAGTATATACGATTAGTTTGCACATCCTTGACGGGTGCGATCATACCAGCACAGATCCCATCAGAACTCCGAAGTTAAGCGTGCTTGGGCGAGAGTAGTACTAGGATGGGTGACCCCCTGGGAAGTCCTCGTGTTGCACCCCTTTTTCGATTTCATTTTTTTTTCGCCTTCAAATTATTTGCTTTATTTACGACACGTTTCTCACATGAACAATTCATGCTCATTTAATTTAGTATTGATTTTATAAATAATTTAATAATTAATTAATTATTTTTATAATTATTTATTAATTTATTGCGACAAAATGCAAAAAATCTCTTATTAACGTTAGTATATACAATTAGTTTGCACATCCTTGACGGGTGCGATCATACCAGCACTAATGCACCGGATCCCATCAGAACTCCGAAGTTAAGCGTGCTTGGGCGAGAGTAGTACTAGGATGGGTGACCCCCTGGGAAGTCCTCGTGTTGCACCCCTTTTTCGATTTCATTTTTTTTTCGCCTTCAAATTATTTGCTTTATTTACGACACGTTTCTCACATGAACAATTCATGCTCGTTTAATTTAGTATTGATTTTATAAATAATTTAATAATTAATTAATTATTTTTATAATTATTTATTAATTTATTGCGACAAAATGCAAAAAATCTCTTATTAACGTTAGTATATACAATTAGTTTGCACATCCTTGACGGGTGCGATCATACCAGCACTAATGCACCGGATCCCATCAGAACTCCGAAGTTAAGCGTGCTTGGGCGAGAGTAGTACTAGGATGGGTGACCCCCTGGGAAGTCCTCGTGTTGCACCCCTTTTTCGATTTCATTTTTTTTCGCCTTCAAATTATTTGCTTTATTTACGAAACGTTTCTCACATGAACAATTCATGCTCATTTAATTTAGTATTGATTTTATAAATAATTTAATAATTAATTAATTATTTTTATAATTATTTATTAATTTATTGCGACAAAATGCAAAAAATCTCTTATTAACGTTAGTATATACAATTAGTTTGCACATCCTTGACGGGTGCGATCATACCAGCACTAATGCACCGGATCCCATCAGAACTCCGAAGTTAAGCGTGCTTGGGCGAGAGTAGTACTAGGATGGGTGACCCCCTGGGAAGTCCTCGTGTTGCACCCCTTTTTCGATTTCATTTTTTTTTCGCCTTCAAATTATTTGCTTTATTTACGACACGTTTCTCACATGAACAATTCATGCTCATTTAATTTAGTATTGATTTTATAAATAATTTAATAATTAATTAATTATTTTTATAATTATTTATTAATTTATTGCGACAAAATGCAAAAAATCTCTTATTAACGTTAGTATATACAATTAGTTTGCACATCCTTGACGGGTGCGATCATACCAGCACTAATGCACCGGATCCCATCAGAACTCCGAAGTTAAGCGTGCTTGGGCGAGAGTAGTACTAGGATGGGTGACCCCCTGGGAAGTCCTCGTGTTGCACCCCTTTTTCGATTTCATTTTTTTTTCGCCTTCAAATTATTTGCTTTATTTACGACACGTTTCTCACATGAACAATTCATGCTCATTTAATTTAGTATTGATTTTATAAATAATTTAATAATTAATTAATTATTTTTATAATTATTTATTAATTTATTGCGACAAAATGCAAAAAATCTCTTATTAACGTTAGTATATACAATTAGTTTGCACATCCTTGACGGGTGCGATCATACCAGCACTAATGCACCGGATCCCATCAGAACTCCGAAGTTAAGCGTGCTTGGGCGAGAGTAGTACTTGGATGGGTGACCCCCTGGGAAGTCCTCGTGTTGCACCCCTTTTTCGATTTCATTTTTTTTTCGCCTTCAAATTATTTGCTTTATTTACGACACGTTTCTCACATGAACAATTCATGCTCATTTAATTTAGTATTGATTTTATAAATAATTTAATAATTAATTAATTATTTTTATAATTATTTATTAATTTATTGCGACAAAATGCAAAAAATCTCTTATTAACGTTAGTATATACAATTAGTTTGCACATCCTTGACGGGTGCGATCATACCAGCACTAATGCACCGGATCCCATCAGAACTCCGAAGTTAAGCGTGCTTGGGCGAGAGTAGTACTAGGATGGGTGACCCCCTGGGAAGTCCTCGTGTTGCACCCCTTTTTCGATTTCATTTTTTTTTCGCCTTCAAATTATTTGCTTTATTTACGACACGTTTCTCACATGAACAATTCATGCTCATTTAATTTAGTATTGATTTTATAAATAATTTAATAATTAATTAATTATTTTTATAATTATTTATTAATTTATTGCGACAAAATGCAAAAAATCTCTTATTAACGTTAGTATATACAATTAGTTTGCACATCCTTGACGGGTGCGATCATACCAGCACTAATGCACCGGATCCCATCAGAACTCCGAAGTTAAGCGTGCTTGGGCGAGAGTAGTACTAGGATGGGTGACCCCCTGGGAAGTCCTCGTGTTGCACCCCTTTTTCGATTTCATTTTTTTTTCGCCTTCAAATTATTTGCTTTATTTACGACACGTTTCTCACATGAACAATTCATGCTCATTTAATTTAGTATTGATTTTATAAATAATTTAATAATTAATTAATTATTTTTATAATTATTTATTAATTTATTGCGACAAAATGCAAAAAATCTCTTATTAACGTTAGTATATACAATTAGTTTGCACATCCTTGACGGGTGCGATCATACCAGCACTAATGCACCGGATCCCATCAGAACTCCGAAGTTAAGCGTGCTTGGGCGAGAGTAGTACTAGGATGGGTGACCCCCTGGGAAGTCCTCGTGTTGCACCCCTTTTTCGATTTCATTTTTTTTTCGCCTTCAAATTATTTGCTTTATTTACGACACGTTTCTCACATGAACAATTCATGCTCATTTAATTTAGTATTGATTTTATAAATAATTTAATAATTAATTAATTATTTTTATAATTATTTATTAATTTATTGCGACAAAATGCAAAAAATCTCTTATTAACGTTAGTATATACAATTAGTTTGCACATCCTTGACGGGTGCGATCATACCAGCACTAATGCACCGGATCCCATCAGAACTCCGAAGTTAAGCGTGCTTGGGCGAGAGTAGTACTAGGATGGGTGACCCCCTGGGAAGTCCTCGTGTTGCACCCCTTTTTCGATTTCATTTTTTTTTCGCCTTCAAATTATTTGCTTTATTTACGACACGTTTCTCACATGAACAATTCATGCTCATTTAATTTAGTATTGATTTTATAAATAATTTAATAATTAATTAATTATTTTTATAATTATTTATTAATTTATTGCGACAAAATGCAAAAAATCTCTTATTAACGTTAGTATATACAATTAGTTTGCACATCCTTGACGGGTGCGATCATACCAGCACTAATGCACCGGATCCCATCAGAACTCCGAAGTTAAGCGTGCTTGGGCGAGAGTAGTACTAGGATGGGTGACCCCCTGGGAAGTCCTCGTGTTGCACCCCTTTTTCGATTTCATTTTTTTTTCGCCTTCAAATTATTTGCTTTATTTACGACACGTTTCTCACATGAACAATTCATGCTCATTTAATTTAGTATTGATTTTATAAATAATTTAATAATTAATTAATTATTTTTATAATTATTTATTAATTTATTGCGACAAAATGCAAAAAATCTCTTATTAATGTTAGTATATACAATTAGTTTGCACATCCTTGACGGGTGCGATCATACCAGCACTAATGCACCGGATCCCATCAGAACTCCGAAGTTAAGCGTGCTTGGGCGAGAGTAGTACTAGGATGGGTGACCCCCTGGGAAGTCCTCGTGTTGCACCCCTTTTTCGATTTCATTTTTTTTTCGCCTTCAAATTATTTGCTTTATTTACGACACGTTTCTCACATGAACAATTCATGCTCATTTAATTTAGTATTGATTTTATAAATAATTTAATAATTAATTAATTATTTTTATAATTATTTATTAATTTATTGCGACAAAATGCAAAAAATCTCTTATTAACGTTAGTATATACAATTAGTTTGCACATCCTTGACTGGTGCGATCATACCAGCACTAATGCACCGGATCCCATCAGAACTCCGAAGTTAAGCGTGCTTGGGCGAGAGTAGTACTAGGATGGGTGACCCCCTGGGAAGTCCTCGTGTTGCACCCCTTTTTCGATTTCATTTTTTTTCGCCTTCAAATTATTTGCTTTATTTACGACACGTTTCTCACATGAACAATTCATGCTCATTTAATTTAGTATTGATTTTATAAATAATTTAATAATTAATTAATTATTTTTATAATTATTTATTAATTTATTGCGACAAAATGCAAAAAATCTCTTATTAACGTTAGTATATACAATTAGTTTGCACATCCTTGACGGGTGCGATCATACCAGCACTAATGCACCGGATCCCATCAGAACTCCGAAGTTAAGCGTGCTTGGGCGAGAGTAGTACCAGGATGGGTGACCCCCTGGGAAGTCCTCGTGTTGCACCCCTTTTTCGATTTCATTTTTTTTTCGCCTTCAAATTATTTGCTTTATTTACGACACGTTTCTCACATGAACAATTCATGCTCATTTAATTTAGTATTGATTTTATAAATAATTTAATAATTAATTAATTATTTTTATAATTATTTATTAATTTATTGCGACAAAATGCAAAAAATCTCTTATTAACGTTAGTATATACAATTAGTTTGCACATCCTTGACGGGTGCGATCATACCAGCACTAATGCACCGGATCCCATCAGAACTCCGAAGTTAAGCGTGCTTGGGCGAGAGTAGTACTAGGATGGGTGACCCCCTGGGAAGTCCTCGTGTTGCACCCCTTTTTCGATTTCATTTTTTTTTCGCCTTCAAATTATTTGCTTTATTTACGACACGTTTCTCACATGAACAATTCATGCTCATTTAATTTAGTATTGATTTTATAAATAATTTAATAATTAATTAATTATTTTTATAATTATTTATTAATTTATTGCGACAAAATGCAAAAAATCTCTTATTAACGTTAGTATATACAATTAGTTTGCACATCCTTGACGGGTGCGATCATACCAGCACTAATGCACCGGATCCCATCAGAACTCCGAAGTTAACCGTGCTTGGGCGAGAGTAGTACTAGGATGGGTGACCCCCTGGGAAGTCCTCGTGTTGCACCCCTTTTTCGATTTCATTTTTTTTTCGCCTTCAAATTATTTGCTTTATTTACGACACGTTTCTCACATGAACAATTCATGCTCATTTAATTTAGTATTGATTTTATAAATAATTTAATAATTAATTAATTATTTTTATAATTATTTATTAATTTATTGCGACAAAATGCAAAAAATCTCTTATTAACGTTAGTATATACAATTAGTTTGCACATCCTTGACGGGTGCGATCATACCAGCACTAATGCACCGGATCCCATCAGAACTCCGAAGTTAAGCGTGCTTGGGCGAGAGTAGTACTAGGATGGGTGACCCCCTGGGAAGTCCTCGTGTTGCACCCCTTTTTCGATTTCATTTTTTTTCGCCTTCAAATTATTTGCTTTATTTACGACACGTTTCTCACATGAACAATTCATGCTCATTTAATTTAGTATTGATTTTATAAATAATTTAATAATTAATTAATTATTTTTATAATTATTTATTAATTTATTGCGACAAAATGCAAAAAATCTCTTATTAACGTTAGTATATACAATTAGTTTGCACATCCTTGACGGGTGCGATCATACCAGCACTAATGCACCGGATCCCATCAGAACTCCGAAGTTAAGCGTGCTTGGGCGAGAGTAGTACTAGGATGGGTGACCCCCTGGGAAGTCCTCGTGTTGCACCCCTTTTTCGATTTCATTTTTTTTTCGCCTTCAAATTATTTGCTTTATTTACGACACGTTTCTCACATGAACAATTCATGCTCATTTAATTTAGTATTGATTTTATAAATAATTTAATAATTAATTAATTATTTTTATAATTATTTATTAATTTATTGCGACAAAATGCAAAAAATCTCTTATTAACGTTAGTATATACAATTAGTTTGCACATCCTTGACGGGTGCGATCATACCAGCACTAATGCACCGGATCCCATCAGAACTCCGAAGTTAAGCGTGCTTGGGCGAGAGTAGTACTAGGATGGGTGACCCCCTGGGAAGTCCTCGTGTTGCACCCCTTTTTCGATTTCATTTTTTTTTCGCCTTCAAATTATTTGCTTTATTTACGACACGTTTCTCACATGAACAATTCATGCTCATTTAATTTAGTATTGATTTTATAAATAATTTAATAATTAATTAATTATTTTTATAATTATTTATTAATTTATTGCGACAAAATGCAAAAAATCTCTTATTAACGTTAGTATATACAATTAGTTTGCACATCCTTGACGGGTGCGATCATACCAGCACTAATGCACCGGATCCCATCAGAACTCCGAAGTTAAGCGTGCTTGGGCGAGAGTAGTACTAGGATGGGTGACCCCCTGGGAAGTCCTCGTGTTGCACCCCTTTTTCGATTTCATTTTTTTTTTCGCCTTCAAATTATTTGCTTTATTTACGACACGTTTCTCACATGAACAATTCATGCTCATTTAATTTAGTATTGATTTTATAAATAATTTAATAATTAATTAATTATTTTTATAATTATTTATTAATTTATTGCGACAAAATGCAAAAAATCTCTTATTAACATTAGTATATACAATTAGTTTGCACATCCTTGACGGGTGCGATCATACCAGCACTAATGCACCGGATCCCATCAGAACTCCGAAGTTAAGCGTGCTTGGGCGAGAGTAGTACTAGGATGGGTGACCCCCTGGGAAGTCCTCGTGTTGCACCCCTTTTTCGATTTCATTTTTTTTTCGCCTTCAAATTATTTGCTTTATTTACGACACGTTTCTCACATGAACAATTCATGCTCATTTAATTTAGTATTGATTTTATAAATAATTTAATAATTAATTAATTATTTTTATAATTATTTATTAATTTATTGCGACAAAATGCAAAAAATCTCTTATTAACGTTAGTATATACAATTAGTTTGCACATCCTTGACGGGTGCGATCATACCAGCACTAATGCACCGGATCCCATCAGAACTCTGAAGTTAAGCGTGCTTGGGCGAGAGTAGTACTAGGATGGGTGACCCCCTGGGAAGTCCTCGTGTTGCACCTCTTTTTCGATTTCATTTTTTTTTCGCCTTCAAATTATTTGCTTTATTTACGACACGTTTCTCACATGAACAATTCATGCTCATTTAATTTAGTATTGATTTTATAAATAATTTAATAATTAATTAATTATTTTTATAATTATTTATTAATTTATTGCGACAAAATGCAAAAAATCTCTTATTAACGTTAGTATATACAATTAGTTTGCACATCCTTGACGGGTGCGATCATACCAGCACTAATGCACCGGATCCCATCAGAACTCCGAAGTTAAGCGTGCTTGGGCGAGAGTAGTACTAGGATGGTTGACCCCCTGGGAAGTCCTCGTGTTGCACCCCTTTTTCGATTTCATTTTTTTTTCGCCTTCAAATTATTTGCTTTATTTACGACACGTTTCTCACATGAACAATTCATGCTCATTTAATTTAGTATTGATTTTATAAATAATTTAATAATTAATTAATTATTTTTATAATTATTTATTAATTTATTGCGACAAAATGCAAAAAATCTCTTATTAACGTTAGTATATACAATTAGTTTGCACATCCTTGACGGGTGCGATCATACCAGCACTAATGCACCGGATCCCATCAGAACTCCGAAGTTAAGCGTGCTTGGGCGAGAGTAGTACTAGGATGGGTGACCCCCTGGGAAGTCCTCGTGTTGCACCCCTTTTTCGATTTCATTTTTTTTTCGCCTTCAAATTATTTGCTTTATTTACGACACGTTTCTCACATGAACAATTCATGCTCATTTAATTTAGTATTGATTTTATAAATAATTTAATAATTAATTAATTATTTTTATAATTATTTATTAATTTATTGCGACAAAATGCAAAAAATCTCTTATTAACGTTAGTATATACAATTAGTTTGCACATCCTTGACGGGTGCGATCATACCAGCACTAATGCACCGGATCCCATCAGAACTCCGAAGTTAAGCGTGCTTGGGCGAGAGTAGTACTAGGATGGGTGACCCCCTGGGAAGTCCTCGTGTTGCACCCCTTTTTCGATTTCATTTTTTTTTCGCCTTCAAATTATTTGCTTTATTTACGACACGTTTCTCACATGAACAATTCATGCTCATTTAATTTAGTATTGATTTTATAAATAATTTAATAATTAATTAATTATTTTTATAATTATTTATTAATTTATTGCGACAAAATGCAAAAAATCTCTTATTAACGTTAGTATATACAATTAGTTTGCACATCCTTGACGGGTGCGATCATACCAGCACTAATGCACCGGATCCCATCAGAACTCCGAAGTTAAGCGTGCTTGGGCGAGAGTAGTACTAGGATGGGTGACCCCCTAGGAAGTCCTCGTGTTGCACCCCTTTTTCGATTTCATTTTTTTTTCGCCTTCAAATTATTTGCTTTATTTACGACACGTTTCTCACATGAACAATTCATGCTCATTTAATTTAGTATTGATTTTATAAATAATTTAATAATTAATTAATTATTTTTATAATTATTTATTAATTTATTGCGACAAAATGCAAAAAATCTCTTATTAACGTTAGTATATACAATTAGTTTGCACATCCTTGACGGGTGCGATCATACCAGCACTAATGCACCGGATCCCATCAGAACTCCGAAGTTAAGCGTGCTTGGGCGAGAGTAGTACTAGGATGGGTGACCCCCTGGGAAGTCCTCGTGTTGCACCCCTTTTTCGATTTCATTTTTTTTTCGCCTTCAAATTATTTGCTTTATTTACGACACGTTTCTCACATGAACAATTCATGCTCATTTAATTTAGTATTGATTTTATAAATAATTTAATAATTAATTAATTATTTTTATAATTATTTATTAATTTATTGCGACAAAATGCAAAAAATCTCTTATTAACGTTAGTATATACAATTAGTTTGCACATCCTTGACGGGTGCGATCATACCAGCACTAATGCACCGGATCCCATCAGAACTCCGAAGTTAAGCGTGCTTGGGCGAGAGTAGTACTAGGATGGGTGACCCCCTGGGAAGTCCTCGTGTTGCACCCCTTTTTCGATTTCATTTTTTTTTCGCCTTCAAATTATTTGCTTTATTTACGACACGTTTCTCACATGAACAATTCATGCTCATTTAATTTAGTATTGATTTTATAAATAATTTAATAATTAATTAATTATTTTTATAATTATTTATTAATTTATTGCGACAAAATGCAAAAAATCTCTTATTAACGTTAGTATATACAATTAGTTTGCACATCCTTGACGGGTGCGATCATACCAGCACTAATGCACCGGATCCCATCAGAACTCCGAAGTTAAGCGTGCTTGGGCGAGAGTAGTACTAGGATGGGTGACCCCCTGGGAAGTCCTCGTGTTGCACCCCTTTTTCGATTTCATTTTTTTTTCGCCTTCAAATTATTTGCTTTATTTACGACACGTTTCTCACATGAACAATTCATGCTCATTTAATTTAGTATTGATTTTATAAATAATTTAATAATTAATTAATTATTTTTATAATTATTTATTAATTTATTGCGACAAAATGCAAAAAATCTCTTATTAACGTTAGTATATACAATTAGTTTGCACATCCTTGACGGGTGCGATCATACCAGCACTAATGCACCGGATCCCATCAGAACTCCGAAGTTAAGCGTGCTTGGGCGAGAGTCGTACTAGGATGGGTGACCCCCTGGGAAGTCCTCGTGTTGCACCCCTTTTTCGATTTCATTTTTTTTTCGCCTTCAAATTATTTGCTTTATTTATGACACGTTTCTCACATGAACAATTCATGCTCATTTAATTTAGTATTGATTTTATAAATAATTTAATAATTAATTAATTATTTTTATAATTATTTATTAATTTATTGCGACAAAATGCAAAAAATCTCTTATTAACGTTAGTATATACAATTAGTTTGCACATCCTTGACGGGTGCGATCATACCAGCACTAATGCACCGGATCCCATCAGAACTCCGAAGTTAAGCGTGCTTGGGCGAGAGTAGTACTAGGATGGGTGACCCCCTGGGAAGTCCTCGTGTTGCACCCCTTTTTCGATTTCATTTTTTTTTCGCCTTCAAATTATTTGCTTTATTTACGACACGTTTCTCACATGAACAATTCATGCTCATTTAATTTAGTATTGATTTTATAAATAATTTAATAATTAATTAATTATTTTTATAATTATTTATTAATTTATTGCGACAAAATGCAAAAAATCTCTTATTAACGTTAGTATATACAATTAGTTTGCACATCCTTGACGGGTGCGATCATACCAGCACTAATGCACCGGATCCCATCAGAACTCCGAAGTTAAGCGTGCTTGGGCGAGAGTAGTACTAGGATGGGTGACCTCGTGTTGCACCCCTTTTTCGATTTCATTTTTTTTTCGCCTTCAAATTATTTGCTTTATTTACGACACGTTTCTCACATGAACAATTCATGCTCATTTAATTTAGTATTGATTTTATAAATAATTTAATAATTAATTAATTATTTTTATAATTATTTATTAATTTATTGCGACAAAATGCAAAAAATCTCTTATTAACGTTAGTATATACAATTAGTTTGCACATCCTTGACGGGTGCGATCATACCAGCACTAATGCACCGGATCCCATCAGAACTCCGAAGTTAAGCGTGCTTGGGCGAGAGTAGTACTAGGATGGGTGACCCCCTGGGAAGTCCTCGTGTTGCACCCCTTTTTCGATTTCATTTTTTTTTCGCCTTCAAATTATTTGCTTTATTTACGACACGTTTCTCACATGAACAATTCATGCTCATTTAATTTAGTATTGATTTTATAAATAATTTAATAATTAATTAATTATTTTTATAATTATTTATTAATTTATTGCGACAAAATGCAAAAAATCTCTTATTAACGTTAGTATATACAATTAGTTTGCACATCCTTGACGGGTGCGATCATACCAGCACTAATGCACCGGATCCCATCAGAACTCCGAAGTTAAGCGTGCTTGGGCGAGAGTAGTACTAGGATGGGTGACCCCCTGGGAAGTCCTCGTGTTGCACCCCTTTTTCGATTTCATTTTTTTTTCGCCTTCAAATTATTTGCTTTATTTACGACACGTTTCTCACATGAACAATTCATGCTCATTTAATTTAGTATTGATTTTATAAATAATTTAATAATTAATTAATTATTTTTATAATTATTTATTAATTTATTGCGACAAAATGCAAAAAATCTCTTATTAACGTTAGTATATACAATTAGTTTGCACATCCTTGACGGGTGCGATCATACCAGCACTAATGCACCGGATCCCATCAGAACTCCGAAGTTAAGCGTGCTTGGGCGAGAGTAGTACTAGGATGGGTGACCCCCTGGGAAGTCCTCGTGTTGCACCCCTTTTTCGATTTCATTTTTTTTTCGCCTTCAAATTATTTGCTTTATTTACGACACGTTTCTCACATGAACAATTCATGCTCATTTAATTTAGTATTGATTTTATAAATAATTTAATAATTAATTAATTATTTTTATAATTATTTATTAATTTATTGCGACAAAATGCAAAAAATCTCTTATTAACGTTAGTATATACAATTAGTTTGCACATCCTTGACGGGTGCGATCATACCAGCACTAATGCACCGGATCCCATCAGAACTCCGAAGTTAAGCGTGCTTGGGCGAGAGTAGTACTAGGATGGGTGACCCCCTGGGAAGTCCTCGTGTTGCACCCCTTTTTCGATTTCATTTTTTTTCGCCTTCAAATTATTTGCTTTATTTACGACACGTTTCTCACATGAACAATTCATGCTCATTTAATTTAGTATTGATTTTATAAATAATTTAATAATTAATTAATTATTTTTATAATTATTTATTAATTTATTGCGACAAAATGCAAAAAATCTCTTATTAACGTTAGTATATACAATTAGTTTGCACATCCTTGACGGGTGCGATCATACCAGCACTAATGCACCGGATCCCATCAGAACTCCGAAGTTAAGCGTGCTTGGGCGAGAGTCGTACTAGGATGGGTGACCCCCTGGGAAGTCCTCGTGTTGCACCCCTTTTTCGATTTCATTTTTTTTCGCCTTCAAATTATTTGCTTTATTTACGACACGTTTCTCACATGAACAATTCATGCTCATTTAATTTAGTATTGATTTTATAAATAATTTAATAATTAATTAATTATTTTTATAATTATTTATTAATTTATTGCGACAAAATGCAAAAAATCTCTTATTAACGTTAGTATATACAATTAGTTTGCACATCCTTGACGGGTGCGATCATACCAGCACTAATGCACCGGATCCCATCAGAACTCCGAAGTTAAGCGTGCTTGGGCGAGAGTAGTACTAGGATGGGTGACCCCCTGGGAAGTCCTCGTGTTGCACCCCTTTTTCGATTTCATTTTTTTTTCGCCTTCAAATTATTTGCTTTATTTACGACACGTTTCTCACATGAACAATTCATGCTCATTTAATTTAGTATTGATTTTATAAATAATTTAATAATTAATTAATTATTTTTATAATTATTTATTAATTTATTGCGACAAAATGCAAAAAATCTCTTATTAACGTTAGTATATACAATTAGTTTGCACATCCTTGACGGGTGCGATCATACCAGCACTAATGCACCGGATCCCATCAGAACTCCGAAGTTAAGCGTGCTTGGGCGAGAGTAGTACTAGGATGGGTGACCTCGTGTTGCACCCCTTTTTCGATTTCATATTTTTTTCGCCTTCAAATTATTTGCTTTATTTACGACACGTTTCTCACATGAACAATTCATGCTCATTTAATTTAGTATTGATTTTATAAATAATTTAATAATTAATTAATTATTTTTATAATTATTTATTAATTTATTGCGACAAAATGCAAAAAATCTCTTATTAACGTTAGTATATACAATTAGTTTGCACATCCTTGACGGGTGCGATCATACCAGCACTAATGCACCGGATCCCATCAGAACTCCGAAGTTAAGCGTGCTTGGGCGAGAGTAGTACTAGGATGGGTGACCCCCTGGGAAGTCCTCGTGTTGCACCCCTTTTTCGATTTCATTTTTTTTTCGCCTTCAAATTATTTGCTTTATTTACGACACGTTTCTCACATGAACAATTCATGCTCATTTAATTTAGTATTGATTTTATAAATAATTTAATAATTAATTAATTATTTTTATAATTATTTATTAATTTATTGCGACAAAATGCAAAAAATCTCTTATTAACGTCAGTATATACAATTAGTTTGCACATCCTTGACGGGTGCGATCATACCAGCACTAATGCACCGGATCCCATCAGAACTCCGAAGTTAAGCGTGCTTGGGCGAGAGTAGTACTAGGATGGGTGACCCCCTGGGAAGTCCTCGTGTTGCACCCCTTTTTCGATTTCATTTTTTTTTCGCCTTCAAATTATTTGCTTTATTTACGACACGTTTCTCACATGAACAATTCATGCTCATTTAATTTAGTATTGATTTTATAAATAATTTAATAATTAATTAATTATTTTTATAATTATTTATTAATTTATTGCGACAAAATGCAAAAAATCTCTTATTAACGTTAGTATATACAATTAGTTTGCACATCCTTGACGGGTGCGATCATACCAGCACTAATGCACCGGATCCCATCAGAACTCCGAAGTTAAGCGTGCTTGGGCGAGAGTAGTACTAGGATGGGTGACCCCCTGGGAAGTCCTCGTGTTGCACCCCTTTTTCGATTTCATTTTTTTTTCGCCTTCAAATTATTTGCTTTATTTACGACACGTTTCTCACATGAACAATTCATGCTCATTTAATTTAGTATTGATTTTATAAATAATTTAATAATTAATTAATTATTTTTATAATTATTTATTAATTTATTGCGACAAAATGCAAAAAATCTCTTATTAACGTTAGTATATACAATTAGTTTGCACATCCTTGACGGGTGCGATCATACCAGCACTAATGCACCGGATCCCATCAGAACTCCGAAGTTAAGCGTGCTTGGGCGAGAGTAGTACTAGGATGGGTGACCCCCTGGGAAGTCCTCGTGTTGCACCCCTTTTTCGATTTCATTTTTTTTTCGCCTTCAAATTATTTGCTTTATTTACGACACGTTTCTCACATGAACAATTCATGCTCATTTAATTTAGTATTGATTTTATAAATAATTTAATAATTAATTAATTATTTTTATAATTATTTATTAATTTATTGCGACAAAATGCAAAAAATCTCTTATTAACGTTAGTATATACAATTAGTTTGCACATCCTTGACGAGTGCGATCATACCAGCACTAATGCACCGGATCCCATCAGAACTCCGAAGTTAAGCGTGCTTGGGCGAGAGTAGTACTAGGATGGGTGACCCCCTGGGAAGTCCTCGTGTTGCACCCCTTTTTCGATTTCATTTTTTTTTTCGCCTTCAAATTATTTGCTTTATTTACGACACGTTTCTCACATGAACAATTCATGCTCATTTAATTTAGTATTGATTTTATAAATAATTTAATAATTAATTAATTATTTTTATAATTATTTATTAATTTATTGCGACAAAATGCAAAAAATCTCTTATTAACGTTAGTATATACAATTAGTTTGCACATCCTTGACGGGTGCGATCATACCAGCACTAATGCACCGGATCCCATCAGAACTCCGAAGTTAAGCGTGCTTGGGCGAGAGTAGTACTAGGATGGGTGACCCCCTGGGAAGTCCTCGTGTTGCACCCCTTTTTCGATTTCATTTTTTTTTCGCCTTCAAATTATTTGCTTTATTTACGACACGTTTCTCACATGAACAATTCATGCTCATTTAATTTAGTATTGATTTTATAAATAATTTAATAATTAATTAATTATTTTTATAATTATTTATTAATTTATTGCGACAAAATGCAAAAAATCTCTTATTAACGTTAGTATATACAATTAGTTTGCACATCCTTGACGGGTGCGATCATACCAGCACTAATGCACCGGATCCCATCAGAACTCCGAAGTTAAGCGTGCTTGGGCGAGAGTAGTACTAGGATGGGTGACCCCCTGGGAAGTCCTCGTGTTGCACCCCTTTTTCGATTTCATTTTTTTTTCGCCTTCAAATTATTTGCTTTATTTACGACACGTTTCTCACATGAACAATTCATGCTCATTTAATTTAGTATTGATTTTATAAATAATTTAATAATTAATTAATTATTTTTATAATTATTTATTAATTTATTGCGACAAAATGCAAAAAATCTCTTATTAACGTTAGTATATACAATTAGTTTGCACATCCTTGACGGGTGCGATCATACCAGCACTAATGCACCGGATCCCATCAGAACTCCGAAGTTAAGCGTGCTTGGGCGAGAGTAGTACTAGGATGGGTGACCCCCTGGGAAGTCCTCGTGTTGCACCCCTTTTTCGATTTCATTTTTTTTTCGCCTTCAAATTATTTGCTTTATTTACGACACGTTTCTCACATGAACAATTCATGCTCATTTAATTTAGTATTGATTTTATAAATAATTTAATAATTAATTAATTATTTTTATAATTATTTATTAATTTATTGCGACAAAATGCAAAAAATCTCTTATTAACGTTAGTATATACAATTAGTTTGCACATCCTTGACGGGTGCGATCATACCAGCACTAATGCACCGGATCCCATCAGAACTCCGAAGTTAAGCGTGCTTGGGCGAGAGTAGTACTAGGATGGGTGACCCCCTGGGAAGTCCTCGTGTTGCACCCCTTTTTCGATTTCATTTTTTTTTCGCCTTCAAATTATTTGCTTTATTTACGACACGTTTCTCACATGAACAATTCATGCTCATTTAATTTAGTATTGATTTTATAAATAATTTAATAATTAATTAATTATTTTTATAATTATTTATTAATTTATTGCGACAAAATGCAAAAAATCTCTTATTAACGTTAGTATATACAATTAGTTTGCACATCCTTGACGGGTGCGATCATACCAGCACTAATGCACCGGATCCCATCAGAACTCCGAAGTTAAGCGTGCTTGGGCGAGAGTAGTACTAGGATGGGTGACCCCCTGGGAAGTCCTCGTGTTGCACCCCTTTTTCGATTTCATTTTTTTTTCGCCTTCAAATTATTTGCTTTATTTACGACACGTTTCTCACATGAACAATTCATGCTCATTTAATTTAGTATTGATTTTATAAATAATTTAATAATTAATTAATTATTTTTATAATTATTTATTAATTTATTGCGACAAAATGCAAAAAATCTCTTATTAACGTTAGTATATACAATTAGTTTGCACATCCTTGACGGGTGCGATCATACCAGCACTAATGCACCGGATCCCATCAGAACTCCGAAGTTAAGCGTGCTTGGGCGAGAGTAGTACTAGGATGGGTGACCCCCTGGGAAGTCCTCGTGTTGCACCCCTTTTTCGATTTCATTTTTTTTTCGCCTTCAAATTATTTGCTTTATTTACGACACGTTTCTCACATGAACAATTCATGCTCATTTAATTTAGTATTGATTTTATAAATAATTTAATAATTAATTAATTATTTTTATAATTATTTATTAATTTATTGCGACAAAATGCAAAAAATCTCTTATTAACGTTAGTATATACAATTAGTTTGCACATCCTTGACGGGTGCGATCATACCAGCACTAATGCACCGGATCCCATCAGAACTCCGAAGTTAAGCGTGCTTGGGCGAGAGTAGTACTAGGATGGGTGACCCCCTGGGAAGTCCTCGTGTTGCACCCCTTTTTCGATTTCATTTTTTTTTTCGCCTTCAAATTATTTGCTTTATTTACGACACGTTTCTCACATGAACAATTCATGCTCATTTAATTTAGTATTGATTTTATAAATAATTTAATAATTAATTAATTATTTTTATAATTATTTATTAATTTATTGCGACAAAATGCAAAAAATCTCTTATTAACGTTAGTATATACAATTAGTTTGCACATCCTTGACGGGTGCGATCATACCAGCACTAATGCACCGGATCCCATCAGAACTCCGAAGTTAAGCGTGCTTGGGCGAGAGTAGTACTAGGATGGGTGACCCCCTGGGAAGTCCTCGTGTTGCACCCCTTTTTCGATTTCATTTTTTTTTCGCCTTCAAATTATTTGCTTTATTTACGACACGTTTCTCACATGAACAATTCATGCTCATTTAATTTAGTATTGATTTTATAAATAATTTAATAATTAATTAATTATTTTTATAATTATTTATTAATTTATTGCGACAAAATGCAAAAAATCTCTTATTAACGTTAGTATATACAATTAGTTTGCACATCCTTGACGGGTGCGATCATACCAG
The DNA here is from genome assembly GCA_036435485.1 of Saposhnikovia divaricata. NCBI lineage: Eukaryota > Viridiplantae > Streptophyta > Magnoliopsida > Apiales > Apiaceae > Saposhnikovia > Saposhnikovia divaricata. The sequence goes on from JAZHRN010000152.1 coordinate 45,722, forward strand.
CACTAATGCACCGGATCCCATCAGAACTCCGAAGTTAAGCGTGCTTGGGCGAGAGTAGTACTAGGATGGGTGACCCCCTGGGAAGTCCTCGTGTTGCACCCCTTTTTCGATTTCATTTTTTTTTTCGCCTTCAAATTATTTGCTTTATTTACGACACGTTTCTCACATGAACAATTCATGCTCATTTAATTTAGTATTGATTTTATAAATAATTTAATAATTAATTAATTATTTTTATAATTATTTATTAATTTATTGCGACAAAATGCAAAAAATCTCTTATTAACGTTAGTATATACAATTAGTTTGCACATCCTTGACGGGTGCGATCATACCAGCACTAATGCACCGGATCCCATCAGAACTCCGAAGTTAAGCGTGCTTGGGCGAGAGTAGTACTAGGATGGGTGACCCCCTGGGAAGTCCTCGTGTTGCACCCCTTTTTCGATTTCATTTTTTTTTTCGCCTTCAAATTATTTGCTTTATTTACGACACGTTTCTCACATGAACAATTCATGCTCATTTAATTTAGTATTGATTTTATAAATAATTTAATAATTAATTAATTATTTTTATAATTATTTATTAATTTATTGCGACAAAATGCAAAAAATCTCTTATTAACGTTAGTATATACAATTAGTTTGCACATCCTTGACGGGTGCGATCATACCAGCACTAATGCACCGGATCCCATCAGAACTCCGAAGTTAAGCGTGCTTGGGCGAGAGTAGTACTAGGATGGGTGACCCCCTGGGAAGTCCTCGTGTTGCACCCCTTTTTCGATTTCATTTTTTTTTCGCCTTCAAATTATTTGCTTTATTTACGACACGTTTCTCACATGAACAATTCATGCTCATTTAATTTAGTATTGATTTTATAAATAATTTAATAATTAATTAATTATTTTTATAATTATTTATTAATTTATTGCGACAAAATGCAAAAAATCTCTTATTAACGTTAGTATATACAATTAGTTTGCACATCCTTGACGGGTGCGATCATACCAGCACTAATGCACCGGATCCCATCAGAACTCCGAAGTTAAGCGTGCTTGGGCGAGAGTAGTACTAGGATGGGTGACCCCCTGGGAAGTCCTCGTGTTGCACCCTTTTTCGATTTCATTTTTTTTTCGCCTTCAAATTATTTGCTTTATTTACGACACGTTTCTCACATGAACAATTCATGCTCATTTAATTTAGTATTGATTTTATAAATAATTTAATAATTAATTAATTATTTTTATAATTATTTATTAATTTATTGCGACAAAATGCAAAAAATCTCTTATTAACGTTAGTATATACAATTAGTTTGCACATCCTTGACGGGTGCGATCATACCAGCACTAATGCACCGGATCCCATCAGAACTCCGAAGTTAAGCGTGCTTGGGCGAGAGTAGTACTAGGATGGGTGACCCCCTGGGAAGTCCTCGTGTTGCACCCCTTTTTCGATTTCATTTTTTTTTCGCCTTCAAATTATTTGCTTTATTTACGACACGTTTCTCACATGAACAATTCATGCTCATTTAATTTAGTATTGATTTTATAAATAATTTAATAATTAATTAATTATTTTTATAATTATTTATTAATTTATTGCGACAAAATGCAAAAAATCTCTTATTAACGTTAGTATATACAATTAGTTTGCACATCCTTGACGGGGTGCGATCATACCAGCACTAATGCACCGGATCCCATCAGAACTCCGAAGTTAAGCGTGCTTGGGCGAGAGTAGTACTAGGATGGGTGACCCCCTGGGAAGTCCTCGTGTTGCACCCCTTTTTCGATTTCATTTTTTTTTCGCCTTCAAATTATTTGCTTTATTTACGACACGTTTCTCACATGAACAATTCATGCTCATTTAATTTAGTATTGATTTTATAAATAATTTAATAATTAATTAATTATTTTTATAATTATTTATTAATTTATTGCGACAAAATGCAAAAAATCTCTTATTAACGTTAGTATATACAATTAGTTTGCACATCCTTGACGGGTGCGATCATACCAGCACTAATGCACCGGATCCCATCAGAACTCCGAAGTTAAGCGTGCTTGGGCGGGGAGAGTAGTACTAGGATGGGTGACCCCCTGGGAAGTCCTCGTGTTGCACCCCTTTTTCGATTTCATTTTTTTTCGCCTTCAAATTATTTGCTTTATTTACGACACGTTTCTCACATGAACAATTCATGCTCATTTAATTTAGTATTGATTTTATAAATAATTTAATAATTAATTAATTTATTTTTATAATTATTTATTAATTTATTGCGACAAAATGCAAAAAATCTCTTATTAACGTTAGTATATACAATTAGTTTGCACATCCTTGACGGGTGCGATCATACCAGCACTAATGCACCGGATCCCATCAGAACTCCGAAGTTAAGCGTGCTTGGGCGAGAGTAGTACTAGGATGGGTGACCCCCTGGGAAGTCCTCGTGTTGCACCCCTTTTTCGATTTCATTTTTTTTTCGCCTTCAAATTATTTGCTTATTTACGACACGTTTCTCACATGAACAATTCATGCTCATTTAATTTAGTATTGATTTTATAAATAATTTAATAATTAATTAATTATTTTTATAATTATTTATTAATTTATTGCGACAAAATGCAAAAAAATCTCTTATTAACGTTAGTATATACAATTAGTTTGCACATCCTTGACGGGTGCGATCATACCAGCACTAATGCACCGGATCCCATCAGAACTCCGAAGTTAAGCGTGCTTTGGGCGAGAGTAGTACTAGGATGGGTGACCCCCTGGGAAGTCCTCGTGTTGCACCCCTTTTTCGATTTCATTTTTTTTTCGCCTTCAAATTATTTGCTTTATTTACGACACGTTTCTCACATGAACAATTCATGCTCATTTAATTTAGTATTGATTTTATAAATAATTTAATAATTAATTAATTATTTTTATAATTATTTATTAATTTATTGCGACAAAATGCAAAAAAATCTCTTATTAACGTTAGTATATACAATTAGTTTGCACATCCTTGACGGGTGCGATCATACCAGCACTAATGCACCGGATCCCATCAGAACTCCGAAGTTAAGCGTGCTTGGGCGAGAGTAGTACTAGGATGGGTGACCCCCTGGGAAGTCCTCGTGTTGCACCCCTTTTTCGATTTCATTTTTTTTTTCGCCTTCAAATTATTTGCTTTATTTACGACACGTTTCTCACATGAACAATTCATGCTCATTTAATTTAGTATTGATTTTATAAATAATTTAATAATTAATTAATTATTTTTATAATTATTTATTAATTTATTGCGACAAAATGCAAAAAATCTCTTATTAACGTTAGTATATACAATTAGTTTGCACATCCTTGACGGGTGCGATCATACCAGCACTAATGCACCGGATCCCATCAGAACTCCGAAGTTAAGCGTGCTTGGGCGAGAGTAGTACTAGGATGGGTGACCCCCTGGGAAGTCCTCGTGTTGCACCCCTTTTTCGATTTCATTTTTTTTCGCCTTCAAATTATTTGCTTTATTTACGACACGTTTCTCACATGAACAATTCATGCTCATTTAATTTAGTATTGATTTTATAAATAATTTAATAATTAATTAATTATTTTTATAATTATTTATTAATTTATTGCGACAAAATGCAAAAAATCTCTTATTAACGTTAGTATATACAATTAGTTTGCACATCCTTGACGGGTGCGATCATACCAGCACTAATGCACCGGATCCCATCAGAACTCCGAAGTTAAGCGTGCTTGGGCCGAGAGTAGTACTAGGATGGGTGACCCCCTGGGAAGTCCTCGTGTTGCACCCCTTTTTCGATTTCATTTTTTTTCGCCTTCAAATTATTTGCTTTATTTACGACACGTTTCTCACATGAACAATTCATGCTCATTTAATTTAGTATTGATTTTATAAATAATTTAATAATTAATTAATTATTTTTATAATTATTTATTAATTTATTGCGACAAAATGCAAAAAATCTCTTATTAACGTTAGTATATACAATTAGTTTGCACATCCTTGACGGGTGCGATCATACCAGCACTAATGCACCGGATCCCATCAGAACTCCGAAGTTAAGCGTGCTTGGGCGAGAGTAGTACTAGGATGGGTGACCCCCTGGGAAGTCCTCGTGTTGCACCCCTTTTTCGATTTCATTTTTTTTTCGCCTTCAAATTATTTGCTTTATTTACGACACGTTTCTCACATGAACAATCATGCTCATTTAATTTAGTATTGATTTTATAAATAATTTAATAATTAATTAATTATTTTTATAATTATTTATTAATTTATTGCGACAAAATGCAAAAAATCTCTTATTAACGTTAGTATATACAATTAGTTTGCACATCCTTGACGGGGTGCGATCATACCAGCACTAATGCACCGGATCCCATCAGAACTCCGAAGTTAAGCGTGCTTGGGCGAGAGTAGTACTAGGATGGGTGACCCCTGGGAAGTCCTCGTGTTGCACCCCTTTTTCGATTTCATTTTTTTTTCCGCCTTCAAATTATTTGCTTTATTTACGACACGTTTCTCACATGAACAATTCATGCTCATTTAATTTAGTATTGATTTTATAAATAATTTAATAATTAATTAATTATTTTTATAATTATTTATTAATTTATTGCGACAAAATGCAAAAAATCTCTTATTAACGTTAGTATATACAATTAGTTTGCACATCCTTGACGGGTGCGATCATACCAGCACTAATGCACCGGATCCCATCAGAACTCCGAAGTTAAGCGTGCTTGGGCGAGAGTAGTACTAGGATGGGTGACCCCCTGGGAAGTCCTCGTGTTGCACCCCTTTTTCGATTTCATTTTTTTTTCGCCTTCAAATTATTTGCTTTATTTCTCGACACGTTTCTCACATGAACAATTCATGCTCATTTAATTTAGTATTGATTTTATAAATAATTTAATAATTAATTAATTATTTTTATAATTATTTATTAATTTATTGCGACAAAATGCAAAAAATCTCTTATTAACGTTAGTATATACAATTAGTTTGCACATCCTTGACGGGTGCGATCATACCAGCACTAATGCACCGGATCCCATCAGAACTCCGAAGTTAAGCGTGCTTGGGCGAGAGTAGTACTAGGATGGGTGACCCCCTGGGAAGTCCTCGTGTTGCACCCCTTTTTCGATTTCATTTTTTTTTCGCCTTCAAATTATTTGCTTTATTTACGACACGTTTCTCACATGAACAATTCATGCTCATTTAATTTAGTATTGATTTTATAAATAATTTAATAATTAATTAATTATTTTTATAATTATTTATTAATTTATTGCGACAAAATGCAAAAAATCTCTTATTAACGTTAGTATATACAATTAGTTTGCACATCCTTGACGGGTGCGATCATACCAGCACTAATGCACCGGATCCCATCAGAACTCCGAAGTTAAGCGTGCTTGGGCGAGAGTAGTACTAGGATGGGTGACCCCCTGGGAAGTCCTCGTGTTGCACCCCTTTTTCGATTTCATTTTTTTTTCGCCTTCAAATTATTTGCTTTATTTACGACACGTTTCTCACATGAACAATTCATGCTCATTTAATTTAGTATTGATTTTATAAATAATTTAATAATTAATTAATTATTTTTATAATTATTTATTAATTTATTGCGACAAAATGCAAAAAATCTCTTATTAACGTTAGTATATACAACTTAGTTTGCACATCCTTGACGGGTGCGATCATACCAGCACTAATGCACCGGATCCCATCAGAACTCCGAAGTTAAGCGTGCTTGGGCGAGAGTAGTACTAGGATGGGTGACCCCCTGGGAAGTCCTCGTGTTGCACCCCTTTTTCGATTTCATTTTTTTTTCGCCTTCAAATTATTTGCTTTATTTACGACACGTTTCTCACATGAACAATTCATGCTCATTTAATTTAGTATTGATTTATAAATAATTTAATAATTAATTAATTATTTTATAATTATTTATTAATTTATTGCGACAAAATGCAAAAAATCTCTTATTAACGTTAGTATATACAATTAGTTTGCACATCCTTGACGGGTGCGATCATACCAGCACTAATGCACCGGATCCCATCAGAACTCCGAAGTTAAGCGTGCTTGGGCGAGAGTAGTACTAGGATGGGTGACCCCCTGGGAAGTCCTCGTGTTGCACCCCTTTTTCGATTCATTTTTTTTTTCCGCCTTCAAATTATTTGCTTTATTTACGACACGTTTCTCACATGAACAATTCATGCTCATTTAATTTAGTATTGATTTTATAAATAATTAATAATTAATTAATTATTTTTATAATTATTTATTAATTTATTGGCTGACAAAATGCAAAAAATCTCTTATTAACGTTAGTATATACAATTAGTTTGCACATCCTTGACGGGTGCGATCATACCAGCACTAATGCACCGGATCCCATCAGAACTCCGAAGTTAAGCGTGCTTGGGCGAGGAGTAGTACTAGGATGGGTGACCCCCTGGGAAGTCCTCGTGTTGCACCCCTTTTTCGATTTCATTTTTTTTCGCCTTCAAATTATTTGCTTTATTTACGACACGTTTCTCACATGAACAATTCATGCTCATTTAATTAGTATTGATTTTATAAATAAT